>JAHUYU010002885.1:0-33475 GCA_030439765.1 Tripidium arundinaceum
AGCAGCATAGTAATTAGTAAATATTAATAATATATCTTACCGCTATCTGCGCTTTTATTTCATCAAACGACAAGAAAGGCCAGCCTTGTGAATCCTGAAGAGAGACTAGCACATCAAGAAAATCTCTGGCCTCTCTCTTGTCACCGCGTTTACGAAGGCTATCCCACTCACGGATCCTCTCTTGTATGATGGGATCATGCAATCTGTTTAGAGTCTTCATTACACTCTTGGCAACCTTCTTATGACCGTCAAGGTCAAGGCCAGCAACCATCCACGTCCACGCAGCAGGGATGTAATCTGAGATGGAGAAGCTGTACAGGTAGTTGAGCAGTGTGAAGAGCGCGTCCACGTGCGCCACCTCCTCAGGACCCGGGCCACCGCCGCCATTGCCAGCACCAGCACCAGCAGCGACGAAGAAGTGTCGCTTGCCGAACGCGAGTCTCCGTATCATGTTGCCACAGAAATGCTGGGCTACATGGCGCACATCAACGATGCTGTTAGCGTTAGCTGATGTGCCGCTGCACTGGTTGTACACGAACCTGACAAGGTGGTCGGCCTCCTCCGCTCGCCGGCGCTGTAGCCGCTGCTCCATTGACGTGGACAGGATCTCGGAGGTGAGAACCCGCCTCATCTTCTTCCACTGCTCCCCGTAGGGTGACAGGATGGAGCCCTTGTACCCGAAGCTGAACAGTCCAGAGGCGACTGTCTCCGGGCGAGACGCAAAAACCGCGTCGTTCTTTCTAAGAACCTCACGGGCTATCTCTGGGCAGGCAACTGCTACGACATGAACGGCTCCAAAGCGGAGGCATAGGACATTGGTGTTCATGTCCTTGAGAAGGCCATGGATCCATCGAAACACCGGCCTTTTGACACCACACAGTGCTATAGGATTCCAAACGGGCCGCCCGGCACGGCACGGGCACGGGCACGACCAGGCACGGCACGGCCAGGCACGGCACTACGCGGCACGGCTAACATACCGTGCCGTGCCTGATAGTGCCGTCGTGCTAAAGTACTGGCCCAGGCACGGCACTATCAGGGCTTAGGCGTGCCGTGCCGTGCCACTGGGCACGGTGGCCCGGCAGTGCCCGTGCCGGCACTGGCACTATAAGTGCCTGACACCTTAAAATGTTTCTTTAACCATGGTTTGATCTCAATTGTCTGAACTTATAAGATCTCAATACTATGTGAAGTTGTGAACTTGTAACTTTGATCTAAGTTGTTTGTGAACTTGTATTTTCTGTGAAACATTTTAAGGTGTCAGGCACTTATAGTGCCAGTGCCGGCACGGGCACTGCCGGGCCACCGTGCCCAGTGGCACGGCACGGCACGCCTAAGCCCTGATAGTGCCGTGCCTGGGCCAGTACTTTAGCACGACGGCACTATCAGGCACGGCACGGTATGTTAGCCGTGCCGCGTAGTGCCGTGCCTGGCCGTGCCGTGCCTGGTCGTGCCCGTGCCCGTGCCGTGCCGGGCGGCCCGTTTGGAATCCTATAGCACTGTGTGGTGTCAAAAAGGCCGGTGTTTCGATGGATCCATGGCCTTCTCAAGGACATGAACACCAATGTCCTATGCCTCCGCTTTGGAGCCGTTCATGTCGTAGCAGTTGCCTGCCCAGAGATAGCCCGTGAGGTTCTTAGAAAGAACGACGCGGTTTTTGCGTCTCGCCCGGAGACAGTCGCCTCTGGACTGTTCAGCTTCGGGTACAAGGGCTCCATCCTGTCACCCTACGGGAGCAGTGGAAGAAGATGAGGCGGGTTCTCACCTCCGAGATCCTGTCCACGTCAATGGAGCAGCGGCTACAGCGCCGGCGAGCGGAGGAGGCCGACCACCTTGTCAGGTTCGTGTACAACCAGTGCAGCGGCACATCAGCTAACGCTAACAGCATCGTTGATGTGCGCCATGTAGCCCAGCATTTCTGTGGCAACATGATACGGAGACTCGCGTTCGGCAAGCGACACTTCTTCGTCGCTGCTGGTGCTGGTGCTGGCAATGGCGGCGGTGGCCCGGGTCCTGAGGAGGTGGCGCACGTGGACGCGCTCTTCACACTGCTCAACTACCTGTACAGCTTCTCCATCTCAGATTACATCCCTGCTGCGTGGACGTGGATGGTTGCTGGCCTTGACCTTGACGGTCATAAGAAGGTTGCCAAGAGTGTAATGAAGACTCTAAACAGATTGCATGATCCCATCATACAAGAGAGGATCCGTGAGTGGGATAGCCTTCGTAAACGCGGTGACAAGAGAGAGGCCAGAGATTTTCTTGATGTGCTAGTCTCTCTTCAGGATTCACAAGGCTGGCCTTTCTTGTCGTTTGATGAAATAAAAGCGCAGATAGCGGTAAGATATATTATTAATATTTACTAATTACTATGCTGCATTCCAAATAGAATTATTTCTCTACAGTAAATTCTTCTTGACTTCTTATTGTGTAAGAGTAATTGGAATTGCATGAAGGTTTGAGACTCTCACTCTCTCTGTTTGTGAGATTTAAGGGTTGTACACGCCTTGCTTCTTCTTCTTCGCTCTCTGTTTGCGAGAAGTTCTTTGCGGATGACCTTTTCGTTTTCGTATCGATCAATTATGTTGAACACTTTTTCCCTTTTGACTTGGGTTTTTGTGGATTGATGATGCCTCTTGTTTTAAGAGATCTGCAGCCTGAATTTTTCCTTTATCTGAAAAAAGTTCAATGTTTTGCTTCTTCTTATTTGAGAAATTTCTAGGGATTTTTCATGGACTGCTAAGGTACTCCAAATAACTGTGGACCGTTCATTTAATTAGATTTGGATGATTATGATCACCTATTACCTCCTAGAAGATAATAGATTAATATAACTGTATTTTATTTTTATTTTGTAAAATAGGATAAATAAGGAAAACATATTTGTCTTAGATAAAAAAATCTTTCTTCTATATCTAATTGACTGATTTTGGAATTTGCTTAGTTGTAACATGCGTTAGTTTATTTTTGGAAATTTGGAACAATCTAAAATAATATACACGACATTCCAAATCATAGAAAACATCATAGTTATGTGACGTGACTTTCTGTTGTCATGACGTTTCTTTTGTCTTGATCGACAAAAACTGTAAGTTTTCTAAAATTAATAAAAAGGTTAATGTTATTCTTTTTAAATGTGTATAACACAAAGTCATAACTAACATGACATGTTTGTTACATGACTTATGAAATGGTCTTTAATAGTCACCGTGATGTATTCAAGCATGGTTTTTGTGTGCTTTTTGACCACCTCACAGCAAGTGTAGGGAAGTTGTGATAGATGCATGTATATATCGTCCACAGAGATGGGAGAAAGTAATGCTGTGAACAAGACAAGGCTTTGGCTCAAACACCGACTTGCTTGTTAAAAAAATTAGATACCCCATAAATATCATGAATTATACATTAGTATTGAATCAATTTATACAACAAGATATTGTTTATGTGTTAGCAGTACTGAGCTAATTCATGGTGTTCCGTGGTACTGGCATATATAATTTGTAAGTTGTAACTCGTATATATACATGGTCGGATGTTAGATTAGTAACTCAGGATTAGGTATGTTTGGATCCTATAGTTTAGAGTTTAGCCACTAAATTTTATTTATCACATTAGTTATCGTTGAGAAGGAGAGATCTCTGCCATTCTGCGGGCCGACATCTGGAAGGAAAGAGGCTACCCGCGTGAGAGAGGGCCAGAGATGGCCAGGAGTTTCGTTTTTAGTTTTCTGATTTTCTTATTATTTAATTCTATTACAAATTCTAAAAATCAACGGTTGAGATTTGTTCAAGCTATTAGTACCTCATATAGAGTAGTTGGAGTACCATAGCAAAACTAGCCATGGTTTTCCTTTAATTTATCCAAAAAAAAAGCTCTATGTTTTGTTGTGTCACTGATTCATCTATGTTGTGTCATGTTCAGGAGATGATGTTTGCAATTGTTGACAACCCATCAAACGCGGTTGAGTGGGCATTAGCAGAGATGATGCACAAACCAGAGGTGATGCACAAAGCAATGAACGAACTGGACACTGTGGTTGGCAAGGACAGGCTCGTGCAAGAATCTGACATCCCTCACCTTAACTATCTGAAAGCGTGCTTACGTGAGGCCTTCCGCTTGCACCCCTACCACGCATTTAACCCGCCCCACGTCGCCATGGAAGACGTTGTCGTCTCCGGATACCTCATTCCCAAGGGCAGCCATGTTCTTCTAAGTCGGGTGGGGCTTGGTCGAAACTCTGACGTCTGGGATGCTCCTCTCCAGTTTCGGCCAGAGCGGCATCTGATGAACAACAAGCAGTCAGGCCACCATGTGGTTCTCACGGAGCCAGACCTTAGGTTCATGTCATTCAGCACAGGTAGGAGGGGATGCCCAGGGGTGTCACTTGGCACCTCCGTTACAATGATGCTATTCGCAAGGCTTCTGCAAGGGTTCACGTGGACCAAACCTCCTGGTGTTCATACAATCGAGCTCAAGGAATCCACTACAAGTCTCGCGCTAGCTGAGCCACTCTTCTTACAAGCTCAGCCTCGTTTGCCGGTGCATCTCTATGCGTCTATTTAGTCATCACCGTAGCCTGGACTCTAATGGAGCGGCTTTATATATTATACTATATATATATATATATATGTGTGTGTGTGTGTGTGTGTGTGTCAATGATCTTACATTGCGTGCTTATATAGTTTACTAGCTAGTTTTTCGGTTGTTTCGTAGCGTGTGTGGTAACCTGTTTATGGTCGTGTACGTCCAATGAAAATAAATGGGTGAAGATGTGCTAGTATTAATAATCTTGTGTGCACGATCACTTTGCTTACGCAGCACACGCAGCAGTACTGTACTCCAGCTCCATGTCCGTCCGCAAAATACATGTAGAGGTGGATTGCGGGTGGTGCAGCGCAGTCAGATGTGTACGCTTATATATACGTACTAGCTAGTTGGGTCCACATGGAACGAAGCACGCGCCTGGCCTCCAACACAAGACGCGGTCCTGACGTACGGCGGCAGTCTCAGGACGATCATCACAAGACGGACGCTCTCCATATGGATGGATGAATGAATGAATGGCTAATGGAGAGCGTCCGTCTTGTGATGATCGTCCTGAGACTGCCGCCGTACGTCAGGACCGCGTCTTGTGTTGGAGGCCAGGCGCGTGCTTCGTTCCATGTGGACCCAACTAGCTAGTACGTATATATAAGCGTACACATCTGACTGCGCTGCACCACCCGCAATCCACCTCTACATGTATTTTGCGGACGGACATGGAGCTGGAGTACAGTACTGCTGCGTGTGCTGCGTAAGCAAAGTGATCGTGCACACAAGATTATTAATACTAGCACATCTTCACCCATTTATTTTCATTGGACGTACACGACCATAAACAGGTTACCACACACGCTACGAAACAACCGAAAAACTAGCTAGTAAACTATATAAGCACGCAATGTAAGATCATTGACACACACACACACACACACACACATATATATATATATATATAGTATAATATATAAAGCCGCTCCATTAGAGTCCAGGCTACGGTGATGACTAAATAGACGCATAGAGATGCACCGGCAAACGAGGCTGAGCTTGTAAGAAGAGTGGCTCAGCTAGCGCGAGACTTGTAGTGGATTCCTTGAGCTCGATTGTATGAACACCAGGAGGTTTGGTCCACGTGAACCCTTGCAGAAGCCTTGCGAATAGCATCATTGTAACGGAGGTGCCAAGTGACACCCCTGGGCATCCCCTCCTACCTGTGCTGAATGACATGAACCTAAGGTCTGGCTCCGTGAGAACCACATGGTGGCCTGACTGCTTGTTGTTCATCAGATGCCGCTCTGGCCGAAACTGGAGAGGAGCATCCCAGACGTCAGAGTTTCGACCAAGCCCCACCCGGCTTAGAAGAACATGGCTGCCCTTGGGAATGAGGTATCCGGAGACGACAACGTCTTCCATGGCGACGTGGGGCGGGTTAAATGCGTGGTAGGGGTGCAAGCGGAAGGCCTCACGTAAGCACGCTTTCAGATAGTTAAGGTGAGGGATGTCAGATTCTTGCACGAGCCTGTCCTTGCCAACCACAGTGTCCAGTTCGTTCATTGCTTTGTGCATCACCTCTGGTTTGTGCATCATCTCTGCTAATGCCCACTCAACCGCGTTTGATGGGTTGTCAACAATTGCAAACATCATCTCCTGAACATGACACAACATAGATGAATCAGTGACACAACAAAACATAGAGCTTTTTTTTTGGATAAATTAAAGGAAAACCATGGCTAGTTTTGCTATGGTACTCCAACTACTCTATATGAGGTACTAATAGCTTGAACAAATCTCAACCGTTGATTTTTAGAATTTGTAATAGAATTAAATAATAAGAAAATCAGAAAACTAAAAACGAAACTCCTGGCCATCTCTGGCCCTCTCTCACGCGGGTAGCCTCTTTCCTTCCAGATGTCGGCCCGCAGAATGGCAGAGATCTCTCCTTCTCAACGATAACTAATGTGATAAATAAAATTTAGTGGCTAAACTCTAAACTATAGGATCCAAACATACCTAATCCTGAGTTACTAATCTAACATCCGACCATGTATATATACGAGTTACAACTTACAAATTATATATGCCAGTACCACGGAACACCATGAATTAGCTCAGTACTGCTAACACATAAACAATATCTTGTTGTATAAATTGATTCAATACTAATGTATAATTCATGATATTTATGGGGTATCTAATTTTTTTAACAAGCAAGTCGGTGTTTGAGCCAAAGCCTTGTCTTGTTCACAGCATTACTTTCTCCCATCTCTGTGGACGATATATACATGCATCTATCACAACTTCCCTACACTTGCTGTGAGGTGGTCAAAAAGCACACAAAAACCATGCTTGAATACATCACGGTGACTATTAAAGACCATTTCATAAGTCATGTAACAAACATGTCATGTTAGTTATGACTTTGTGTTATACACATTTAAAAAGAATAACATTAACCTTTTTATTAATTTTAGAAAACTTACAGTTTTTGTCGATCAAGACAAAAGAAACGTCATGACAACAGAAAGTCACGTCACATAACTATGATGTTTTCTATGATTTGGAATGTCGTGTATATTATTTTAGATTGTTCCAAATTTCCAAAAATAAACTAACGCATGTTACAACTAAGCAAATTCCAAAATCAGTCAATTAGATATAGAAGAAAGATTTTTTTATCTAAGACAAATATGTTTTCCTTATTTATCCTATTTTACAAAATAAAAATAAAATACAGTTATATTAATCTATTATCTTCTAGGAGGTAATAGGTGATCATAATCATCCAAATCTAATTAAATGAACGGTCCACAGTTATTTGGAGTACCTTAGCAGTCCATGAAAAATCCCTAGAAATTTCTCAAATAAGAAGAAGCAAAACATTGAACTTTTTTCAGATAAAGGAAAAATTCAGGCTGCAGATCTCTTAAAACAAGAGGCATCATCAATCCACAAAAACCCAAGTCAAAAGGGAAAAAGTGTTCAACATAATTGATCGATACGAAAACGAAAAGGTCATCCGCAAAGAACTTCTCGCAAACAGAGAGCGAAGAAGAAGAAGCAAGGCGTGTACAACCCTTAAATCTCACAAACAGAGAGAGTGAGAGTCTCAAACCTTCATGCAATTCCAATTACTCTTACACAATAAGAAGTCAAGAAGAATTTACTGTAGAGAAATAATTCTATTTGGAATGCAGCATAGTAATTAGTAAATATTAATAATATATCTTACCGCTATCTGCGCTTTTATTTCATCAAACGACAAGAAAGGCCAGCCTTGTGAATCCTGAAGAGAGACTAGCACATCAAGAAAATCTCTGGCCTCTCTCTTGTCACCGCGTTTACGAAGGCTATCCCACTCACGGATCCTCTCTTGTATGATGGGATCATGCAATCTGTTTAGAGTCTTCATTACACTCTTGGCAACCTTCTTATGACCGTCAAGGTCAAGGCCAGCAACCATCCACGTCCACGCAGCAGGGATGTAATCTGAGATGGAGAAGCTGTACAGGTAGTTGAGCAGTGTGAAGAGCGCGTCCACGTGCGCCACCTCCTCAGGACCCGGGCCACCGCCGCCATTGCCAGCACCAGCACCAGCAGCGACGAAGAAGTGTCGCTTGCCGAACGCGAGTCTCCGTATCATGTTGCCACAGAAATGCTGGGCTACATGGCGCACATCAACGATGCTGTTAGCGTTAGCTGATGTGCCGCTGCACTGGTTGTACACGAACCTGACAAGGTGGTCGGCCTCCTCCGCTCGCCGGCGCTGTAGCCGCTGCTCCATTGACGTGGACAGGATCTCGGAGGTGAGAACCCGCCTCATCTTCTTCCACTGCTCCCCGTAGGGTGACAGGATGGAGCCCTTGTACCCGAAGCTGAACAGTCCAGAGGCGACTGTCTCCGGGCGAGACGCAAAAACCGCGTCGTTCTTTCTAAGAACCTCACGGGCTATCTCTGGGCAGGCAACTGCTACGACATGAACGGCTCCAAAGCGGAGGCATAGGACATTGGTGTTCATGTCCTTGAGAAGGCCATGGATCCATCGAAACACCGGCCTTTTTGACACCACACAGTGCTATAGGATTCCAAACGGGCCGCCCGGCACGGCACGGGCACGGGCACGACCAGGCACGGCACGGCCAGGCACGGCACTACGCGGCACGGCTAACATACCGTGCCGTGCCTGATAGTGCCGTCGTGCTAAAGTACTGGCCCAGGCACGGCACTATCAGGGCTTAGGCGTGCCGTGCCGTGCCACTGGGCACGGTGGCCCGGCAGTGCCCGTGCCGGCACTGGCACTATAAGTGCCTGACACCTTAAAATGTTTCACAGAAAATACAAGTTCACAAACAACTTAGATCAAAGTTACAAGTTCACAACTTCACATAGTATTGAGATCTTATAAGTTCAGACAATTGAGATCAAACCATGGTTAAAGAAACACACAGATGACACAAACTCAGCAAAGATAACAAAATAAAGTTTTGTTTGGAGAGCTTTAGTGCAATGGCTGCCTCATTAAAAACCTGCCTAGGTAAAACTCACCCTTGTGAGAAACCCTAGACAGGAAAAAAGAGTACAGCCCAGCTCCATAGAAGTTCATTGTCCTTGCATCAAAGTCCACAAGTCCAAAATACAGTCCCATTACATAAATCATCACCAAGACACTAATCTAGATAAAGTTCTTCAAATGCTTCTTCAAGCTCCTTGTCCTCCACCATGTGTTGCAGCCTTGCTTCAGCGGCCTCCCAATCTTTGATGCAGGTCAGCATCTCCACCATCTCCGGCTTTAGCCTCCTCCGCCGCTCCTCGATGATCCTGCCAGTCATACTAAAAGTAGACTCTGAAGATATGGTAGACACTGGAACAGTAAAAATATCTTTAGCCATGATTGACAGCACTGGATATGTGAGTTTGTGCTGATGCCACCAGTTCAAGATGTTAAAATCATCATTTAACTGGTTCACAGTGTCACAATCCAGGTAAGAGACAAGTTCAGAAGCATTAGAAGCTGAAGAGCTTGCAGCCTGCAGCAGTGCGGTTGCAGAGGTATCTCTATCCATGCTTAGAGTAGCAGCTAGAGGATGCATACCACCAACATCATCATCATCATCATAAATTTCATCCCAAGCAGACCTTTTCTTACCAGACAGGTTAGGAGGGACAGTCCTCCTCAACCTAACAGCTCCATATTTCTCCTCATACTTATTGTAAACATCAGTAAGTCGAGCTCTAGTGCCAAGCTGGTAAGTAGTATAATTTGTACTGGTAAGGTTACCCAACCTCCTAAAGTAACAGCAAACACCTTTTCTGTCAAACCATAATCAGTAAGCACAGATACAACACGGTCAGCAATGTTTTGTCCATTGTGGGACACATCAATAAGCACAAGACCAAGCACCCTCTTCTCTAGTTGCCAATCAGAGTTTATGTAATGAGCAACAACACTAAGGTAGTCCTCTTTGGCATTACCAGACCAAATATCAGAGGTCAAACAAACACAATTAACAGCAGAAGAACTAAGATTCTCAACAAGCTTAGCCTTGCGATCAGTGAAAAATTTAACCAGGTCTCTAGTGGTGGTTTGCGTAGAGACAGGAACAAATCTAGGGTTATGAGCAGTTCTAATGTACTCTTCAAAAGCATCAGTTTCACCAATTCTGATTGGAATATCTAGTCTAGAAATCAGTCGAACTAGTTCAGTACGTGCAACCATAGGACAATACTCCCAATTACGCATAGTACCATCAGGATTAAAAGAGATCTGAGACTGAGACATGCGAGTTTTTTCACGCCTCCTGGGGCATTTATCTCTATGCCGGGTGAGGTGACCAGTGCCACCACTAGAGAGAGCAGAATATTGCTTATAGCAATGGATGCACTTAGCTCCATACCTGACCTTCTTACCATTGACTGTTTTGAAGAGCTTCTTAAAATCAAGCCACACTGCCGAGGTAGATGGACGAGAGCGCTTGGCGCTGTTCTCGTCCTCTTCACCTTCCTCGACGTTTGCTGCCCCGCCTTCTTGACCATCGCCGACATCAATGGGAGCCTGAGCGCTACGGCCGAACAGCTCCTCGGCGTCCTCGCGCAGGTCATCCTCATCGTCATCTCCGGCCAACCCGCACAACCGCCTCTCTTCGTTGGCGCCGACCTCAACCGTTTCGTCGTCGGAGGCGGCCATCGACACTCGCCGGCGCCCCGGTTCCTCAACGGCTACACATACACAAAAACAAGAGTAGTGTCAGATCTAGGGTTAGGGTTAGCAAGTTAGGGTTAGGGTTAGGGTTACCTTCGCAGCCGGAGCACCAGAATCGCCGACGACGTCGACGAAACACAGATCCGACCGCCCTCTGGTTCCTCAACGGATTCGCATCCGGAGCACCAGAGAAGCCAAGATCTGGTGAGGTCGACGGAGAGGACGCGGAGGATGACGAGTAGAGGACGATGCTACATTGACGATGCGAGATCAAGAAGAGGGGAAAACTATGCCGTGCCGTGTCCCAGTGCCGGCCACCGGTGGCTTAAGAGGCCACCGGAGGGGGAGAAGAAGAGAGGAGAGGACAGAGGAGTCGTCGTCGCAGCGGAGAGACGAAAGAGCCAGAGAGGAGAGCGAGACAGGAGAGAGAGGGCGACGGGGGAAATGAATTAGGGTTTCGGTTGGAGGCCGGGAGGGGGGCGACGCCGGCTTATATAGCCCTCTCCCTCCAACAGCCAAAACTAACGGTCGGATGGAGCGGGGAGGGAGATCCAACGGCGCAGAGAGAATGGGCCGTGCCGCATTCGTGCCGGCCTCTTGAGCCGTGCCGTGCCTGGGCTGGCACTGTGGGCCGAAATGGCGGCCCAGGCACGGCACTATGACCGGGCCGGGCCAGGCACTGGCACGATGTTAGCCGGGCCGGGCCGTGCCTGGGCCGTGCTTTTCCGTGCCGTGCCTGGGCCGGCCCATCGGGTTAGTGCCAGATGAAAAAATATACACAGTGCATGCTGCCGATGACAGGTAACCCGGCCGGCCCTGGCGGCAGTTGGTGCAGCTGTGTTTTCTTGGGCGACGTTGCTTTGGTTCGATAGAGAAATAAAGCAATAAGGACAAGAAAGGTGCAAAGTACTGTAGACAAGAGAGCCACGAAGACGCCACGTGCATGGCTAGGTGCTAGTGTCATGCTTGGTGATGCGTTCGAGCTCATCATATATATTTGTGTTCGGAAGCACATGGATCTGTGTTCCTCAGTCTGTGGTATTTGGGCAAGGACAATGAACTTCTATGGAGCTGGGCTGTACTCTTTTTTCCTGTCTAGGGTTTCTCACAAGGGTGAGTTTTACCTAGGCAGGTTTTTAATGAGGCAGCCATTGCACTAAAGCTCTCCAAACAAAACTTTATTTTGTTATCTTTGCTGAGTTTGTGTCATCTGTGTGTTTCTTTAACCATGGTTTGATCTCAATTGTCTGAACTTATAAGATCTCAATACTATGTGAAGTTGTGAACTTGTAACTTTGATCTAAGTTGTTTGTGAACTTGTATTTTCTGTGAAACATTTTAAGGTGTCAGGCACTTATAGTGCCAGTGCCGGCACGGGCACTGCCGGGCCACCGTGCCCAGTGGCACGGCACGGCACGCCTAAGCCCTGATAGTGCCGTGCCTGGGCCAGTACTTTAGCACGACGGCACTATCAGGCACGGCACGGTATGTTAGCCGTGCCGCGTAGTGCCGTGCCTGGCCGTGCCGTGCCTGGTCGTGCCCGTGCCCGTGCCGTGCCGGGCGGCCCGTTTGGAATCCTATAGCACTGTGTGGTGTCAAAAAGGCCGGTGTTTCGATGGATCCATGGCCTTCTCAAGGACATGAACACCAATGTCCTATGCCTCCGCTTTGGAGCCGTTCATGTCGTAGCAGTTGCCTGCCCAGAGATAGCCCGTGAGGTTCTTAGAAAGAACGACGCGGTTTTTGCGTCTCGCCCGGAGACAGTCGCCTCTGGACTGTTCAGCTTCGGGTACAAGGGCTCCATCCTGTCACCCTACGGGGAGCAGTGGAAGAAGATGAGGCGGGTTCTCACCTCCGAGATCCTGTCCACGTCAATGGAGCAGCGGCTACAGCGCCGGCGAGCGGAGGAGGCCGACCACCTTGTCAGGTTCGTGTACAACCAGTGCAGCGGCACATCAGCTAACGCTAACAGCATCGTTGATGTGCGCCATGTAGCCCAGCATTTCTGTGGCAACATGATACGGAGACTCGCGTTCGGCAAGCGACACTTCTTCGTCGCTGCTGGTGCTGGTGCTGGCAATGGCGGCGGTGGCCCGGGTCCTGAGGAGGTGGCGCACGTGGACGCGCTCTTCACACTGCTCAACTACCTGTACAGCTTCTCCATCTCAGATTACATCCCTGCTGCGTGGACGTGGATGGTTGCTGGCCTTGACCTTGACGGTCATAAGAAGGTTGCCAAGAGTGTAATGAAGACTCTAAACAGATTGCATGATCCCATCATACAAGAGAGGATCCGTGAGTGGGATAGCCTTCGTAAACGCGGTGACAAGAGAGAGGCCAGAGATTTTCTTGATGTGCTAGTCTCTCTTCAGGATTCACAAGGCTGGCCTTTCTTGTCGTTTGATGAAATAAAAGCGCAGATAGCGGTAAGATATATTATTAATATTTACTAATTACTATGCTGCATTCCAAATAGAATTATTTCTCTACAGTAAATTCTTCTTGACTTCTTATTGTGTAAGAGTAATTGGAATTGCATGAAGGTTTGAGACTCTCACTCTCTCTGTTTGTGAGATTTAAGGGTTGTACACGCCTTGCTTCTTCTTCTTCGCTCTCTGTTTGCGAGAAGTTCTTTGCGGATGACCTTTTCGTTTTCGTATCGATCAATTATGTTGAACACTTTTTCCCTTTTGACTTGGGTTTTTGTGGATTGATGATGCCTCTTGTTTTAAGAGATCTGCAGCCTGAATTTTTCCTTTATCTGAAAAAAGTTCAATGTTTTCCTTATTTATCCTATTTTACAAAATAAAAATAAAATACAGTTATATTAATCTATTATCTTCTAGGAGGTAATAGGTGATCATAATCATCCAAATCTAATTAAATGAACGGTCCACAGTTATTTGGAGTACCTTAGCAGTCCATGAAAAATCCCTAGAAATTTCTCAAATAAGAAGAAGCAAAACATTGAACTTTTTTCAGATAAAGGAAAAATTCAGGCTGCAGATCTCTTAAAACAAGAGGCATCATCAATCCACAAAAACCCAAGTCAAAAGGGAAAAAGTGTTCAACATAATTGATCGATACGAAAACGAAAAGGTCATCCGCAAAGAACTTCTCGCAAACAGAGAGCGAAGAAGAAGAAGCAAGGCGTGTACAACCCTTAAATCTCACAAACAGAGAGAGTGAGAGTCTCAAACCTTCATGCAATTCCAATTACTCTTACACAATAAGAAGTCAAGAAGAATTTACTGTAGAGAAATAATTCTATTTGGAATGCAGCATAGTAATTAGTAAATATTAATAATATATCTTACCGCTATCTGCGCTTTTATTTCATCAAACGACAAGAAAGGCCAGCCTTGTGAATCCTGAAGAGAGACTAGCACATCAAGAAAATCTCTGGCCTCTCTCTTGTCACCGCGTTTACGAAGGCTATCCCACTCACGGATCCTCTCTTGTATGATGGGATCATGCAATCTGTTTAGAGTCTTCATTACACTCTTGGCAACCTTCTTATGACCGTCAAGGTCAAGGCCAGCAACCATCCACGTCCACGCAGCAGGGATGTAATCTGAGATGGAGAAGCTGTACAGGTAGTTGAGCAGTGTGAAGAGCGCGTCCACGTGCGCCACCTCCTCAGGACCCGGGCCACCGCCGCCATTGCCAGCACCAGCACCAGCAGCGACGAAGAAGTGTCGCTTGCCGAACGCGAGTCTCCGTATCATGTTGCCACAGAAATGCTGGGCTACATGGCGCACATCAACGATGCTGTTAGCGTTAGCTGATGTGCCGCTGCACTGGTTGTACACGAACCTGACAAGGTGGTCGGCCTCCTCCGCTCGCCGGCGCTGTAGCCGCTGCTCCATTGACGTGGACAGGATCTCGGAGGTGAGAACCCGCCTCATCTTCTTCCACTGCTCCCCGTAGGGTGACAGGATGGAGCCCTTGTACCCGAAGCTGAACAGTCCAGAGGCGACTGTCTCCGGGCGAGACGCAAAAACCGCGTCGTTCTTTCTAAGAACCTCACGGGCTATCTCTGGGCAGGCAACTGCTACGACATGAACGGCTCCAAAGCGGAGGCATAGGACATTGGTGTTCATGTCCTTGAGAAGGCCATGGATCCATCGAAACACCGGCCTTTTTGACACCACACAGTGCTATAGGATTCCAAACGGGCCGCCCGGCACGGCACGGGCACGGGCACGACCAGGCACGGCACGGCCAGGCACGGCACTACGCGGCACGGCTAACATACCGTGCCGTGCCTGATAGTGCCGTCGTGCTAAAGTACTGGCCCAGGCACGGCACTATCAGGGCTTAGGCGTGCCGTGCCGTGCCACTGGGCACGGTGGCCCGGCAGTGCCCGTGCCGGCACTGGCACTATAAGTGCCTGACACCTTAAAATGTTTCACAGAAAATACAAGTTCACAAACAACTTAGATCAAAGTTACAAGTTCACAACTTCACATAGTATTGAGATCTTATAAGTTCAGACAATTGAGATCAAACCATGGTTAAAGAAACACACAGATGACACAAACTCAGCAAAGATAACAAAATAAAGTTTTGTTTGGAGAGCTTTAGTGCAATGGCTGCCTCATTAAAAACCTGCCTAGGTAAAACTCACCCTTGTGAGAAACCCTAGACAGGAAAAAAGAGTACAGCCCAGCTCCATAGAAGTTCATTGTCCTTGCATCAAAGTCCACAAGTCCAAAATACAGTCCCATTACATAAATCATCACCAAGACACTAATCTAGATAAAGTTCTTCAAATGCTTCTTCAAGCTCCTTGTCCTCCACCATGTGTTGCAGCCTTGCTTCAGCGGCCTCCCAATCTTTGATGCAGGTCAGCATCTCCACCATCTCCGGCTTTAGCCTCCTCCGCCGCTCCTCGATGATCCTGCCAGTCATACTAAAAGTAGACTCTGAAGATATGGTAGACACTGGAACAGTAAAAATATCTTTAGCCATGATTGACAGCACTGGATATGTGAGTTTGTGCTGATGCCACCAGTTCAAGATGTTAAAATCATCATTTAACTGGTTCACAGTGTCACAATCCAGGTAAGAGACAAGTTCAGAAGCATTAGAAGCTGAAGAGCTTGCAGCCTGCAGCAGTGCGGTTGCAGAGGTATCTCTATCCATGCTTAGAGTAGCAGCTAGAGGATGCATACCACCAACATCATCATCATCATCATAAATTTCATCCCAAGCAGACCTTTTCTTACCAGACAGGTTAGGAGGGACAGTCCTCCTCAACCTAACAGCTCCATATTTCTCCTCATACTTATTGTAAACATCAGTAAGTCGAGCTCTAGTGCCAAGCTGGTAAGTAGTATAATTTGTACTGGTAAGGTTACCCAACCTCCTAAAGTAACAGCAAACACCTTTTCTGTCAAACCATAATCAGTAAGCACAGATACAACACGGTCAGCAATGTTTTGTCCATTGTGGGACACATCAATAAGCACAAGACCAAGCACCCTCTTCTCTAGTTGCCAATCAGAGTTTATGTAATGAGCAACAACACTAAGGTAGTCCTCTTTGGCATTACCAGACCAAATATCAGAGGTCAAACAAACACAATTAACAGCAGAAGAACTAAGATTCTCAACAAGCTTAGCCTTGCGATCAGTGAAAAATTTAACCAGGTCTCTAGTGGTGGTTTGCGTAGAGACAGGAACAAATCTAGGGTTATGAGCAGTTCTAATGTACTCTTCAAAAGCATCAGTTTCACCAATTCTGATTGGAATATCTAGTCTAGAAATCAGTCGAACTAGTTCAGTACGTGCAACCATAGGACAATACTCCCAATTACGCATAGTACCATCAGGATTAAAAGAGATCTGAGACTGAGACATGCGAGTTTTTTCACGCCTCCTGGGGCATTTATCTCTATGCCGGGTGAGGTGACCAGTGCCACCACTAGAGAGAGCAGAATATTGCTTATAGCAATGGATGCACTTAGCTCCATACCTGACCTTCTTACCATTGACTGTTTTGAAGAGCTTCTTAAAATCAAGCCACACTGCCGAGGTAGATGGACGAGAGCGCTTGGCGCTGTTCTCGTCCTCTTCACCTTCCTCGACGTTTGCTGCCCCGCCTTCTTGACCATCGCCGACATCAATGGGAGCCTGAGCGCTACGGCCGAACAGCTCCTCGGCGTCCTCGCGCAGGTCATCCTCATCGTCATCTCCGGCCAACCCGCACAACCGCCTCTCTTCGTTGGCGCCGACCTCAACCGTTTCGTCGTCGGAGGCGGCCATCGACACTCGCCGGCGCCCCGGTTCCTCAACGGCTACACATACACAAAAACAGAGTAGTGTCAGATCTAGGGTTAGGGTTAGCAAGTTAGGGTTAGGGTTAGGGTTACCTTCGCAGCCGGAGCACCAGAATCGCCGACGACGTCGACGAAACACAGATCCGACCCCCTGGTTCCTCAACGGATTCGCATCCGGAGCACCAGAGAAGCCAAGATCTGGTGAGGTCGACGGAGAGGACGCGGAGGATGACGAGTAGAGGACGATGCTACATTGACGATGCGAGATCAAGAAGAGGGGAAAACTATGCCGTGCCGTGTCCCAGTGCCGGCCACCGGTGGCTTAAGAGGCCACCGGAGGGGGAGAAGAAGAGAGGAGAGGACAGAGGAGTCGTCGTCGCAGCGGAGAGACAAAAGAGCCAGAGAGGAGAGCGAGACAGGAGAGAGAGGGCGACGGGGGAAATGAATTAGGGTTTCGGTTGGAGGCCGGGAGGGGGGGCGACGCCGGCTTATATAGCCCTCTCCCTCCAACAGCCAAAACTAACGGTCGGATGGAGCGGGGAGGGAGATCCAACGGCGCAGAGAGAATGGGCCGTGCCGCATTCGTGCCGGCCTCTTGAGCCGTGCCGTGCCTGGGCTGGCACTGTGGGCCGAAATGGCGGCCCAGGCACGGCACTATGACCGGGCCGGGCCAGGCACTGGCACGATGTTAGCCGGGCCGGGCCGTGCCTGGGCCGTGCTTTTCCGTGCCGTGCCTGGGCCGGCCCATCGGGTTAGTGCCAGATGAAAAAATATACACAGTGCATGCTGCCGATGACAGGTAACCCGGCCGGCCCTGGCGGCAGTTGGTGCAGCTGTGTTTTCTTGGGCGACGTTGCTTTGGTTCGATAGAGAAATAAAGCAATAAGGACAAGAAAGGTGCAAAGTACTGTAGACAAGAGAGCCACGAAGACGCCACGTGCATGCTAGGTGCTAGTGTCATGCTTGGTGATGCGTTCGAGCTCATCATATATATTTGTGTTCGGAAGCACATGGATCTGTGTTCCTCAGTCTGTGGTATTTGGGCAAGGCTGCAAGTTTGTGTCATCTGTGTGTTCTTTAACCATGGTTTGATCTCAATTGTCTGAACTTATAAGATCTCAATACTATGTGAAGTTGTGAACTTGTAACTTTGATCTAAGTTGTTTGTGAACTTGTATTTTCTGTGAAACATTTTAAGGTGTCAGGCACTTATAGTGCCAGTGCCGGCACGGGCACTGCCGGGCCACCGTGCCCAGTGGCACGGCACGGCACGCCTAAGCCCTGATAGTGCCGTGCCTGGGCCAGTACTTTAGCACGACGGCACTATCAGGCACGGCACGGTATGTTAGCCGTGCCGCGTAGTGCCGTGCCTGGGCCGTGCCGTGCCTGGTCGTGCCCGTGCCCGTGCCGTGCCGGGCGGCCCGTTTGGAATCCTATAGCACTGTGTGGTGTCAAAAAGGCCGGTGTTTCGATGGATCCATGGCCTTCTCAAGGACATGAACACCAATGTCCTATGCCTCCGCTTTGGAGCCGTTCATGTCGTAGCAGTTGCCTGCCCAGAGATAGCCCGTGAGGTTCTTAGAAAGAACGACGCGGTTTTTGCGTCTCGCCCGGAGACAGTCGCCTCTGGACTGTTCAGCTTCGGGTACAAGGGCTCCATCCTGTCACCCTACGGGGAGCAGTGGAAGAAGATGAGGCGGGTTCTCACCTCCGAGATCCTGTCCACGTCAATGGAGCAGCGGCTACAGCGCCGGCGAGCGGAGGAGGCCGACCACCTTGTCAGGTTCGTGTACAACCAGTGCAGCGGCACATCAGCTAACGCTAACAGCATCGTTGATGTGCGCCATGTAGCCCAGCATTTCTGTGGCAACATGATACGGAGACTCGCGTTCGGCAAGCGACACTTCTTCGTCGCTGCTGGGTGCTGGTGCTGGCAATGGCGGCGGTGGCCCGGGTCCTGAGGAGGTGGCGCACGTGGACGCGCTCTCACACTGCTCAACTACCTGTACAGCTTCTCCATCTCAGATTACATCCCTGCTGCGTGGACGTGGATGGTTGCTGGCCTTGACCTTGACGGTCATAAGAAGGTTGCCAAGAGTGTAATGAAGACTCTAAACAGATTGCATGATCCCATCATACAAGAGAGGATCCGTGAGTGGGATAGCCTTCGTAAACGCGGTGACAAGAGAGAGGCCAGAGATTTTCTTGATGTGCTAGTCTCTCTTCAGGATTCACAAGGCTGGCCTTTCTTGTCGTTTGATGAAATAAAAGCGCAGATAGCGGTAAGATATATTATTAATATTTACTAATTACTATGCTGCATTCCAAATAGAATTATTTCTCTACAGTAAATTCTTCTTGACTTCTTATTGTGTAAGAGTAATTGGAATTGCATGAAGGTTTGAGACTCTCACTCTCTCTGTTTGTGAGATTTAAGGGTTGTACACGCCTTGCTTCTTCTTCTTCGCTCTCTGTTTGCGAGAAGTTCTTTGCGGATGACCTTTTCGTTTCGTATCGATCAATTATGTTGAACACTTTTTCCCTTTTGACTTGGGTTTTTGTGGATTGATGATAGCCTCTTGTTTTAAGAGATCTGCAGCCTGAATTTTTCCTTTATCTGAAAAAAGTTCAATGTTTTGCTTCTTCTTATTTGAGAAATTTCTAGGGATTTTTCATGGATGCTAAGGTACTCCAAATAACTGTGGACCGTTCATTTAATTAGATTTGGATGATTATGATCACCTATTACCTCCTAGAAGATAATAGATTAATATAACTGTATTTTATTTTTATTTTGTAAAATAGGATAAATAAGGAAAACATATTTGTCTTAGATAAAAAAATCTTTCTTCTATATCTAATTGACTGATTTTGGAATTTGCTTAGTTGTAACATGCGTTAGTTTATTTTTGGAAATTTGGAACAATCTAAAATAATATACACGACATTCCAAATCATAGAAAACATCATAGTTATGTGACGTGACTTTCTGTTGTCATGACGTTTCTTTTGTCTTGATCGACAAAAACTGTAAGTTTTCTAAAATTAATAAAAAGGTTAATGTTATTCTTTTTAAATGTGTATAACACAAAGTCATAACTAACATGACATGTTTGTTACATGACTTATGAAATGGTCTTTAATAGTCACCGTGATGTATTCAAGCATGGTTTTTGTGTGCTTTTTGACCACCTCACAGCAAGTGTAGGGAAGTTGTGATAGATGCATGTATATATCGTCCACAGAGATGGGAGAAAGTAATGCTGTGAACAAGACAAGGCTTTGGCTCAAACACCGACTTGCTTGTTAAAAAAATTAGATACCCCATAAATATCATGAATTATACATTAGTATTGAATCAATTTATACAACAAGATATTGTTTATGTGTTAGCAGTACTGAGCTAATTCATGGTGTTCCGTGGTACTGGCATATATAATTTGTAAGTTGTAACTCGTATATATACATGGTCGGATGTTAGATTAGTAACTCAGGATTAGGTATGTTTGGATCCTATAGTTTAGAGTTTAGCCACTAAATTTTATTTATCACATTAGTTATCGTTGAGAAGGAGAGATCTCTGCCATTCTGCGGGCCGACATCTGGAAGGAAAGAGGCTACCCGCGTGAGAGAGGGCCAGAGATGGCCAGGAGTTTCGTTTTTAGTTTTCTGACTTTTCTTATTATTTAATTCTATTACAAATTCTAAAAATCAACGGTTGAGATTTGTTCAAGCTATTAGTACCTCATATAGAGTAGTTGGAGTACCATAGCAAAACTAGCCATGGTTTTCCTTTAATTTATCCAAAAAAAAAGCTCTATGTTTTGTTGTGTCACTGATTCATCTATGTTGTGTCATGTTCAGGAGATGATGTTTGCAATTGTTGACAACCCATCAACGCGGTTGAGTGGGCATTAGCAGAGATGATGCACAAACCAGAGGTGATGCACAAAGCAATGAACGAACTGGACACTGTGGTTGGCAGGACAGGCTCGTGCAAGAATCTGACATCCCTCACCTTAACTATCTGAAAGCGTGCTTACGTGAGGCCTTCCGCTTGCACCCCTACCACGCATTTAACCCGCCCCACGTCGCCATGGAAGACGTTGTCGTCTCCGGATACCTCATTCCCAAGGGCAGCCATGTTCTTCTAAGCGGGTGGGGCTTGGTCGAAACTCTGACGTCTGGGATGCTCCTCTCCAGTTTCGGCCAGAGCGGCATCTGATGAACAACAAGCAGTCAGGCCACCATGTGGTTCTCACGGAGCCAGACCTTAGGTTCATGTCATTCAGCACAGGTAGGAGGGGATGCCCAGGGGTGTCACTTGGCACCTCCGTTACAATGATGCTATTCGCAAGGCTTCTGCAAGGTTCACGTGGACCAAACCTCCTGGTGTTCATACAATCGAGCTCAAGGAATCCACTACAAGTCTCGCGCTAGCTGAGCCACTCTTCTTACAAGCTCAGCCTCGTTTGCCGGT
This sequence comes from Tripidium arundinaceum, assembly GCA_030439765.1. Lineage (NCBI taxonomy): Eukaryota > Viridiplantae > Streptophyta > Magnoliopsida > Poales > Poaceae > Tripidium > Tripidium arundinaceum. Next base: position 21,499 of record JAHUYU010002885.1, read on the forward strand.
GCATCTCTATGCGTCTATTTAGTCATCACCATGGTCCATATGGATGGATGAATGAATGAATGGCTAATGGAGAGCGTCCGTCTTGTGATGATCGTCCTGAGACTGCCGCCCGTACGTCAGGACCGCGTCTTGTGTTGGAGGCCAGGCGCGTGCTTCGTTCCATGTGGACCCAACTAGCTAGTACGTATATATAAGCGTACACATCTGACTGCGCTGCACCACCCGCAATCCACCTCTACATGTATTTTGCGGACGGACATGGAGCTGGAGTACAGTACTGCTGCGTGTGCTGCGTAAGCAAAGTGATCGTGCACACAAGATTATTAATACTAGCACATCTTCACCCATTTATTTTCATTGGACGTACACGACCATAAACAGGTTACCACACACGCTACGAAACAACCGAAAAACTAGCTAGTAAACTATATAAGCACGCAATGTAAGATCATTGACACACACACACACACACACACACATATATATATATATATATAGTATAATATATAAAGCCGCTCCATTAGAGTCCAGGCTACGGTGATGACTAAATAGACGCATAGAGATGCACCGGCAAACGAGGCTGAGCTTGTAAGAAGAGTGGCTCAGCTAGCGCGAGACTTGTAGTGGATTCCTTGAGCTCGATTGTATGAACACCAGGAGGTTTGGTCCACGTGACCCTTGCAGAAGCCTTGCGAATAGCATCATTGTAACGGAGGTGCCAAGTGACACCCCTGGGCATCCCCTCCTACCTGTGCTGAATGACATGAACCTAAGGTCTGGCTCCGTGAGAACCACATGGTGGCCTGACTGCTTGTTGTTCATCAGATGCCGCTCTGGCCGAAACTGGAGAGGAGCATCCCAGACGTCAGAGTTTCGACCAAGCCCCACCCGGCTTAGAAGAACATGGCTGCCCTTGGGAATGAGGTATCCGGAGACGACAACGTCTTCCATGGCGACGTGGGGCGGGTTAAATGCGTGGTAGGGGTGCAAGCGGAAGGCCTCACGTAAGCACGCTTTCAGATAGTTAAGGTGAGGGATGTCAGATTCTTGCACGAGCCTGTCCTTGCCAACCACAGTGTCCAGTTCGTTCATTGCTTTGTGCATCACCTCTGGTTTGTGCATCATCTCTGCTAATGCCCACTCAACCGCGTTTGATGGGTTGTCAACAATTGCAAACATCATCTCCTGAACATGACACAACATAGATGAATCAGTGACACAACAAAACATAGAGCTTTTTTTTTGGATAAATTAAAGGAAAACCATGGCTAGTTTTGCTATGGTACTCCAACTACTCTATATGAGGTACTAATAGCTTGAACAAATCTCAACGTTGATTTTTAGAATTTGTAATAGAATTAAATAATAAGAAAATCAGAAAACTAAAAACGAAACTCCTGGCCATCTCTGCCCTCTCTCACGCGGGTAGCCTCTTTCCTTCCAGATGTCGGCCCGCAGAATGGCAGAGATCTCTCCTTCTCAACGATAACTAATGTGATAAATAAAATTTAGTGGCTAAACTCTAAACTATAGGATCCAAACATACCTAATCCTGAGTTACTAATCTAACATCCGACCATGTATATATACGAGTTACAACTTACAAATTATATATGCCAGTACCACGGAACACCATGAATTAGCTCAGTACTGCTAACACATAAACAATATCTTGTTGTATAAATTGATTCAATACTAATGTATAATTCATGATATTTATGGGGTATCTAATTTTTTTAACAAGCAAGTCGGTGTTTGAGCCAAAGCCTTGTCTTGTTCACAGCATTACTTTCTCCCATCTCTGTGGACGATATATACATGCATCTATCACAACTTCCCTACACTTGCTGTGAGGTGGTCAAAAAGCACACAAAAACCATGCTTGAATACATCACGGTGACTATTAAAGACCATTTCATAAGTCATGTAACAAACATGTCATGTTAGTTATGACTTTGTGTTATACACATTTAAAAAGAATAACATTAACCTTTTTATTAATTTTAGAAAACTTACAGTTTTTGTCGATCAAGACAAAAGAAACGTCATGACAACAGAAAGTCACGTCACATAACTATGATGTTTTCTATGATTTGGAATGTCGTGTATATTATTTTAGATTGTTCCAAATTTCCAAAAATAAACTAACGCATGTTACAACTACGCAAATTCCAAAATCAGTCAATTAGATATAGAAGAAAGATTTTTTTATCTAAGACAAATATGTTTTCCTTATTTATCCTATTTTACAAATAAAAATAAAATACAGTTATATTAATCTATTATCTTCTAGGAGGTAATAGGTGATCATAATCATCCAAATCTAATTAAATGAACGGTCCACAGTTATTTGGAGTACCTTAGCAGTCCATGAAAAATCCCTAGAAATTTCTCAAATAAGAAGAAGCAAAACATTGAACTTTTTTCAGATAAAGGAAAAATTCAGGCTGCAGATCTCTTAAAACAAGAGGCATCATCAATCCACAAAAACCCAAGTCAAAGGGAAAAAGTGTTCAACATAATTGATCGATACGAAAACGAAAAGGTCATCCGCAAAGAACTTCTCGCAAACAGAGAGCGAAGAAGAAGAAGCAAGGCGTGTACAACCCTTAAATCTCACAAACAGAGAGAGTGAGAGTCTCAAACCTTCATGCAATTCCAATTACTCTTACACAATAAGAAGTCAAGAAGAATTTACTGTAGAGAAATAATTCTATTTGGAATGCAGCATAGTAATTAGTAAATATTAATAATATATCTTACCGCTATCTGCGCTTTTATTTCATCAAACGACAAGAAAGGCCAGCCTTGTGAATCCTGAAGAGAGACTAGCACATCAAGAAAATCTCTGCCTCTCTCTTGTCACCGCGTTTACGAAGGCTATCCCACTCACGGATCCTCTCTTGTATGATGGGATCATGCAATCTGTTTAGAGTCTTCATTACACTCTTGGCAACCTTCTTATGACCGTCAAGGTCAAGGCCAGCAACCATCCACGTCCACGCAGCAGGGATGTAATCTGAGATGGAGAAGCTGTACAGGTAGTTGAGCAGTGTGTGTGTAGAAGAGCGCGTCCACGTGCGCCACCTCCTCAGGACCCGGGCCACCGCCGCCATTGCCAGCACCAGCACCAGCAGCGACGAAGAAGTGTCGCTTGCCGAACGCGAGTCTCCGTATCATGTTGCCACAGAAAATGCTGGGCTACATGGCGCACATCAACGATGCTGTTAGCGTTAGCTGATGTGCCCGCTGCACTGGTTGTACACGAACCTGACAAGGTGGTCGGCCTCCTCCGCTCGCCGGCGCTGTAGCCGCTGCTCCATTGACGTGGACAGGATCTCGGAGGTGAGAACCCGCCTCATCTTCTTCCACTGCTCCCCGTAGGGTGACAGGATGGAGCCCTTGTACCCGAAGCTGAACAGTCCAGAGGCGACTGTCTCCGGGCGAGACGCAAAAACCGCGTCGTTCTTTCTAAGAACCTCACGGGCTATCTCTGGGCAGGCAACTGCTACGACATGAACGGCTCCAAAGCGGAGGCATAGGACATTGGTGTTCATGTCCTTGAGAAGGCCATGGATCCATCGAAACACCGGCCTTTTTGACACCACACAGTGCTATAGGATTCCAAACGGGCCGCCCGGCACGGCACGGGCACGGGCACGACCAGGCACGGCACGGCCAGGCACGGCACTACGCGGCACGGCTAACATACCGTGCCGTGCCTGATAGTGCCGTCGTGCTAAAGTACTGGCCCAGGCACGGCACTATCAGGGCTTAGGCGTGCCGTGCCGTGCCACTGGGCACGGTGGCCCGGCAGTGCCCGTGCCGGCACTGGCACTATAAGTGCCTGACACCTTAAAATGTTTCACAGAAAATACAAGTTCACAAACAACTTAGATCAAAGTTACAAGTTCACAACTTCACATAGTATTGAGATCTTATAAGTTCAGACAATTGAGATCAAACCATGGTTAAAGAAACACACAGATGACACAAACTCAGCAAAGATAACAAAATAAAGTTTTGTTTGGAGAGCTTTAGTGCAATGGCTGCCTCATTAAAAACCTGCCTAGGTAAAACTCACCCTTGTGAGAAACCCTAGACAGGAAAAAAGAGTACAGCCCAGCTCCATAGAAGTTCATTGTCCTTGCATCAAAGTCCACAGAGATGGGAGAAAGTAATGCTGTGAACAAGACTAGGCTTTGGCTCAAACACCGACTTGCTTGTTAAAAAAATTAGATACCCCATAAATATCATGAATTATACATTAGTATTGAATCAATTTATACAACAAGATATTGTTTATGTGTTAGCAGTACTGAGCTAATTCATGGTGTTCCGTGGTACTGGCATATATAATTTGTAAGTTGTAACTCGTATATATACATGGTCGGATGTTAGATTAGTAACTCAGGATTAGGTATGTTTGGATCCTATAGTTTAGAGTTTAGCCACTAAATTTTATTTATCACATTAGTTATCGTTGAGAAGGAGAGATCTCTGCCATTCTGCGGGCCGACATCTGGAAGGAAAGAGGCTACCCGCGTGAGAGAGGGCCAGAGATGGCCAGGAGTTTCGTTTTTAGTTTTCTGATTTTCTTATTATTTAATTCTATTACAAATTCTAAAAATCAACGGTTGAGATTTGTTCAAGCTATTAGTACCTCATATAGAGTAGTTGGAGTACCATAGCAAAACTAGCCATGGTTTTCCTTTAATTTATCCAAAAAAAAAGCTCTATGTTTTGTTGTGTCACTGATTCATCTATGTTGTGTCATGTTCAGGAGATGATGTTTGCAATTGTTGACAACCCATCAAACGCGGTTGAGTGGGCATTAGCAGAGATGATGCACAAACCAGAGGTGATGCACAAAGCAATGAACGAACTGGACACTGTGGTTGGCAAGGACAGGCTCGTGCAAGAATCTGACATCCCTCACCTTAACTATCTGAAAGCGTGCTTACGTGAGGCCTTCCGCTTGCACCCCTACCACGCATTTAACCCGCCCCACGTCGCCATGGAAGACGTTGTCGTCTCCGGATACCTCATTCCCAAGGGCAGCCATGTTCTTCTAAGCCGGGTGGGGCTTGGTCGAAACTCTGACGTCTGGGATGCTCCTCTCCAGTTTCGGCCAGAGCGGCATCTGATGAACAACAAGCAGTCAGGCCACCATGTGGTTCTCACGGAGCCAGACCTTAGGTTCATGTCATTCAGCACAGGTAGGAGGGGATGCCCAGGGGTGTCACTTGGCACCTCCGTTACAATGATGCTATTCGCAAGGCTTCTGCAAGGGTTCACGTGGACCAAACCTCCTGGTGTTCATACAATCGAGCTCAAGGAATCCACTACAAGTCTCGCGCTAGCTGAGCCACTCTTCTTACAAGCTCAGCCTCGTTTGCCGGTGCATCTCTATGCGTCTATTTAGTCATCACCGTAGCCTGGACTCTAATGGAGCGGCTTTATATATTATACTATATATATATATATATGTGTGTGTGTGTGTGTGTGTGTGTCAATGATCTTACATTGCGTGCTTATATAGTTTACTAGCTAGTTTTTCGGTTGTTTCGTAGCGTGTGTGGTAACCTGTTTATGGTCGTGTACGTCCAATGAAAATAAATGGGTGAAGATGTGCTAGTATTAATAATCTTGTGTGCACGATCACTTTGCTTACGCAGCACACGCAGCAGTACTGTACTCCAGCTCCATGTCCGTCCGCAAAATACATGTAGAGGTGGATTGCGGGTGGTGCAGCGCAGTCAGATGTGTACGCTTATATATACGTACTAGCTAGTTGGGTCCACATGGAACGAAGCACGCGCCTGGCCTCCAACACAAGACGCGGTCCTGACGTACGGCGGCAGTCTCAGGACGATCATCACAAGACGGACGCTCTCCATTAGCCATTCATTCATTCATCCATCCATATGGACCATGGTTTGCTTGTCTCCAACGAATGCATCCACGGAAGGACCAACCACTTGCATTTGGACAGCATGCGCATGATGCCATCTCGTCGGGTACTGAAGTAGCGTCCACGCCTCCTGCACTCCATGCGCGCGCGCCCAAAAGGACTCTCATCTGCCACCTCATGATCTGCTTTGTGGGCAGACTTTCTCTGTTCGCATCGCATCGCATCGCATCGCATCGCATATATTGAATCCCAGAGCGCCATAAGCACTGTACTGCCTACTGTGCCGACGAGCATTGCTGCTGCCTCGGCCAGTCTGCCGGCATGGCGGCGCCGGTGGAGGTCGGCGCGCAGGGCACGGTGGGCTCGCTGGTGCTCCGGGAGGTCGAGTACTTCCGGCGGATGGAGGTCGCCGGCGGCCACGGCAAGAAGAGCAGCAGCAAGGTCGTTGCAGCCAGCGGCGGCGGCGGCAGCCCCCCGGAGCAACAGCAAGAAGGCCAAGAAGAAGAAGGATGCCGTAGCAGGCAATGGGTCCTTCTTGCCGAGGATGTGCTCGTCGGCGGAGGTCGCCGAGGACCCCGGCAGCGCCAGGAGGGAGCGGCCCTCCAGGGTCCGGTACCGGCCTCTGGGCGACGACGGGGACGCTCTGCCTCAGCAGGACTAGCTGATCAGAGGGATAATATGCTGCATTATTGTTCTGTATCAGATTCAGATCCGGAGAAATCTGTGCCGATAGCTAGGTACTGGATGATCTCTTGCCAGTTTTCTCGTTCGTTTCTTTTGGTTTCCCCTTCGCTTGTTCAGTGTTACAGCAGTAGTACTGTTTAGGACTATAGTAGATGAGAAGATCAGAAAAGTATTTATGTTATGACTGGTTTGACTCGTATCCATATTATGTAGTTTGACTGTTTGTGTTTCAGACTTTCAGTATCTCTATTTTGCTATCCATTGACACACAACTATATATTGCTTCACAATCCGAGCCAAATTTGGTAGACTTACTTTTTTTTTTTACAAAATGGTAGACTTACTTTGAATGTATTGTTCTTGTTCCATTGCATTCTCCGCTACAGGGAGGACGGAGGATGCACTGTTTTGTTCCATTAACCAGCCCTGCATTTGGATAATGTGATTTCTTGCTTGATTTCTTGAAGCAGCAACGTAACCATGAAAATGGTCTCTTGCATCACAAATACTCGTTATTTCCGGTGAAACTTCTAACTACTAAACATATTTAGCTCCAAAAAAAAACATTAACGCCACACGTAGATTTCGTCTTGATGAAAGATAAATTTATCAGATTTTAAAAACATATTCTAAGGATAACTGTACAATGTATCAAACAACGGACTGCCCCGGGTTCCCCTTCAACAAAGGAATCCCTCGCACTGTGACTTGCTGCATCCGCTGAAATTGAGATGGAGCGCTGCACCTGACTGTTGCTTCAGAATCAGATCTAACAACTAAGGCCCTGTTTGGCAGATGGTTTTCATGACTGATTGCGGCTGTTTCAATAGTGTTCTGTGAGAGAGAAATAAGCTGCAATACGGCTAATAAGCCGCTGAAAAGAGCTAAAGAACAGAGCAAAGATCAAAAGCAGGCTTCTCTTCGACAAAATATAAATCTAGTAAAAGACTACAGTCTACATTCATTTTACTTGGATTTATCATTATAGGTAGATGCCGTTTCCCGAAGTGGATGGGTGCCGCACAAAATTCAAACAAATATTTCACTACATGTGCAGCCTTCTGAAGTTTTCTCAGTCAACAGGTTACAAACTGAAAATAGAACTTGTAGTTATTTCCATAATAAGACTATTATTTCTTTCAAGACGCAATACAACAGGCGTATGGCCATCCTCAATGCGCAATAGCTGGCATGAAAGGTGTATGGAGTATGGACTGAGTTCTAAATATGATGAGGTGTATGGACATATGTAATACAATAAGGATCCACAAACCAATATGAGGGAGAATACCAGCTACGAAACAGTTCAATCTTGATTCATGGTTATAACTCCGAAGAAAGAACGCACTGTCTCATATCAAAGGCAATCAGACACTTCGGGAAACGGCATCTACCTATAATGATAAATCCAAGTAAAATGAATGTAGACTGTAGTCTTTTACTAGATTTATATTTTGTCGAAGAGAAGCCTGCTTTTGATCTTTGCTCTGTTCTTTAGCTCTTTTCAGCGGCTTATTAGCCGTATTGCAGCTTATTTCTCTCTCACAGAACACTATTGAAACAGCCGCAATCAGTCATGAAAACCATCTGCCAAACAGGGCCTTAGTTGTTAGATCTGATTCTGAAGCAACAGTCAGGTGCAGCGCTCCATCTCAATTTCAGCGGATGCAGCAAGTCACAGTGCGAGGGATTCCTTTGTTGAAGGGGAACCCGGGGCAGTCCGTTGTTTGATACATTGTACAGTTATCCTTAGAATATGTTTTTAAAATCTGATAAATTTATCTTTCATCAAGACGAAATCTACGTGTGGCGTTAATGTTTTTTTTTGGAGCTAAATATGTTTAGTAGTTAGAAGTTTCACCGGAAATAACGAGTATTTGTGATGCAAGAGACCATTTTCATGGTTACGTTGCTGCTTCAAGAAATCAAGCAAGAAATCACATTATCCAAATGCAGGGCTGGTTAATGGAACAAAACAGTGCATCCTCCGTCCTCCCTGTAGCGGAGAATGCAATGGAACAAGAACAATACATTCAAAGTAAGTCTACCATTTTGTAAAAAAAAAAAGTAAGTCTACCAAATTTGGCTCGGATTGTGAAGCAATATATAGTTGTGTGTCAATGGATAGCAAAATAGAGATACTGAAAGTCTGAAACACAAACAGTCAAACTACATAATATGGATACGAGTCAAACCAGTCATAACATAAATACTTTTCTGATCTTCTCATCTACTATAGTCCTAAACAGTACTACTGCTGTAACACTGAACAAGCGAAGGGGAAACCAAAAGAAACGAACGAGAAAACTGGCAAGAGATCATCCAGTACCTAGCTATCGGCACAGATTTCTCCGGATCTGAATCTGATACAGAACAATAATGCAGCATATTATCCCTCTGATCAGCTAGTCCTGCTGAGGCAGAGCGTCCCCGTCGTCGCCCAGAGGCCGGTACCGGACCCTGGAGGGCCGCTCCCTCCTGGCGCTGCCGGGGTCCTCGGCGACCTCCGCCGACGAGCACATCCTCGGCAAGAAGGACCCATTGCCTGCTACGGCATCCTTCTTCTTCTTGGCCTTCTTGCTGTTGCTCCGGGGGCTGCCGCCGCCGCCGCTGGCTGCAACGACCTTGCTGCTGCTCTTCTTGCCGTGGCCGCCGGCGACCTCCATCCGCCGGAAGTACTCGACCTCCCGGAGCACCAGCGAGCCCACCGTGCCCTGCGCGCCGACCTCCACCGGCGCCGCCATGCCGGCAGACTGGCCGAGGCAGCAGCAATGCTCGTCGGCACAGTAGGCAGTACAGTGCTTATGGCGCTCTGGGATTCAATATATGCGATGCGATGCGATGCGATGCGATGCGAACAGAGAAAGTCTGCCCACAAAGCAGATCATGAGGTGGCAGATGAGAGTCCTTTTGGGCGCGCGCGCATGGAGTGCAGGAGGCGTGGACGCTACTTCAGTACCCGACGAGATGGCATCATGCGCATGCTGTCCAAATGCAAGTGGTTGGTCCTTCCGTGGATGCATTCGTTGGAGACAAGCAAACCATGGTCCATATGGATGGATGAATGAATGAATGGCTAATGGAGAGCGTCCCGTCTTGTGATGATCGTCCTGAGACTGCCGCCGTACGTCAGGACCGCGTCTTGTGTTGGAGGCCAGGCGCGTGCTTCGTTCCATGTGGACCCCAACTAGCTAGTACGTATATATAAGCGTACACATCTGACTGCGCTGCACCACCCGCAATCCACCTCTACATGTATTTTGCGGACGGGACATGGAGCTGGAGTACAGTACTGCTGCGTGTGCTGCGTAAGCAAAGTGATCGTGCACACAAGATTATTAATACTAGCACATCTTCACCCATTTATTTTCATTGGACGTACACGACCATAAACAGGTTACCACACACGCTACGAAACAACCGAAAAACTAGCTAGTAAACTATATAAGCACGCAATGTAAGATCATTGACACACACACACACACACACACACATATATATATATATATATAGTATAATATATAAAGCCGCTCCATTAGAGTCCAGGCTACGGTGATGACTAAATAGACGCATAGAGATGCACCGGCAAACGAGGCTGAGCTTGTAAGAAGAGTGGCTCAGCTAGCGCGAGACTTGTAGTGGATTCCTTGAGCTCGATTGTATGAACACCAGGAGGTTTGGTCCACGTGAACCCTTGCAGAAGCCTTGCGAATAGCATCATTGTAACGGAGGTGCCAAGTGACACCCCTGGGCATCCCCTCCTACCTGTGCTGAATGACATGAACCTAAGGTCTGGCTCCGTGAGAACCACATGGTGGCCTGACTGCTTGTTGTTCATCAGATGCCGCTCTGGCCGAAACTGGAGAGGAGCATCCCAGACGTCAGAGTTTCGACCAAGCCCCACCCGGCTTAGAAGAACATGGCTGCCCTTGGGAATGAGGTATCCGGAGACGACAACGTCTTCCATGGCGACGTGGGGCGGGTTAAATGCGTGGTAGGGGTGCAAGCGGAAGGCCTCACGTAAGCACGCTTTCAGATAGTTAAGGTGAGGGATGTCAGATTCTTGCACGAGCCTGTCCTTGCCAACCACAGTGTCCAGTTCGTTCATTGCTTTGTGCATCACCTCTGGTTTGTGCATCATCTCTGCTAATGCCCACTCAACCGCGTTTGATGGGTTGTCAACAATTGCAAACATCATCTCCTGAACATGACACAACATAGATGAATCAGTGACACAACAAAACATAGAGCTTTTTTTTTTGGATAAATTAAAGGAAAACCATGGCTAGTTTTGCTATGGTACTCCAACTACTCTATATGAGGTACTAATAGCTTGAACAAATCTCAACCGTTGATTTTTAGAATTTGTAATAGAATTAAATAATAAGAAAATCAGAAAACTAAAAACGAAACTCCTGGCCATCTCTGGCCCTCTCTCACGCGGGTAGCCTCTTTCCTTCCAGATGTCGGCCCGCAGAATGGCAGAGATCTCTCCTTCTCAACGATAACTAATGTGATAAATAAAATTTAGTGGCTAAACTCTAAACTATAGGATCCAAACATACCTAATCCTGAGTTACTAATCTAACATCCGACCATGTATATATACGAGTTACAACTTACAAATTATATATGCCAGTACCACGGAACACCATGAATTAGCTCAGTACTGCTAACACATAAACAATATCTTGTTGTATAAATTGATTCAATACTAATGTATAATTCATGATATTTATGGGGTATCTAATTTTTTTAACAAGCAAGTCGGTGTTTGAGCCAAAGCCTTGTCTTGTTCACAGCATTACTTTCTCCCATCTCTGTGGACTTTGATGCAAGGACAATGAACTTCTATGGAGCTGGGCTGTACTCTTTTTTCCTGTCTAGGGTTTCTCACAAGGGTGAGTTTTACCTAGGCAGGTTTTTAATGAGGCAGCCATTGCACTAAAGCTCTCCAAACAAAACTTTATTTTGTTATCTTTGCTGAGTTTGTGTCATCTGTGTGTTTCTTTAACCATGGTTTGATCTCAATTGTCTGAACTTATAAGATCTCAATACTATGTGAAGTTGTGAACTTGTAACTTTGATCTAAGTTGTTTGTGAACTTGTATTTTCTGTGAAACATTTTAAGGTGTCAGGCACTTATAGTGCCAGTGCCGGCACGGGCACTGCCGGGCCACCGTGCCCAGTGGCACGGCACGGCACGCCTAAGCCCTGATAGTGCCGTGCCTGGGCCAGTACTTTAGCACGACGGCACTATCAGGCACGGCACGGTATGTTAGCCGTGCCGCGTAGTGCCGTGCCTGGCCGTGCCGTGCCTGGTCGTGCCCGTGCCCGTGCCGTGCCGGGCGGCCCGTTTGGAATCCTATAGCACTGTGT
>JAHUYU010000134.1:0-33821 GCA_030439765.1 Tripidium arundinaceum
CCTAGAGCAAACCGAGGTAGCACGTTCCTCACATAGCCATTTATGTCCGAGGCTGCTCTATCCTTTGGGTTAATTGTGTTTCTGATAATGTTGTTCATGATGTAGTAGAAACTCTACAACCCACTCATTGTAATAGAACCGACCAAGTTATACGGGCTTAAGTATGAAAATCACCTGCCGAAGCAGATAAATTAACGTACTTGAGTCCGTACAAACCCGGTAGTTCGTGAAATCATGAAGGATTTCAAACCAACCAACACACAAGCCAAGATCGTACAAGTTTAGCAGCCACAGTCACATATTGCATAAAGTTCGCAACATCATTTCGAATACATCAGAGTTTAGAACATAAAGTTATTACAAACCAAGTTCATAATAAAGTAGCGAAAGCAAATAGTTTCAAAACCACACACGCACACTTAGTTCAGATACAGTGCCAGATAATGATCAAGTCCCACAAAAGCAGTAGATGAGACATATGAAATGACCACGCCCTTGGTCCTAGTTGTCGTCCATTGCTGGGTAGAGACAGTTGATGCAGTAACCATAGTACATCTGATCATCTGCAACAACAATGGGAACAAAGCCCTGAGTACGAGAATGTACTCAGCTAGACTTACCCTCCTTAAACGGAAATAAAGTGACGCCAAGGAGTATGCAAAGCTTTCTTTTAGTGGGCTAGCTTGACTCATTTGCAAAAAGCATAAGTTATCATGACTAAACCATTTCAAGTACTTTTGCATCATCTTTGTTATAACCTGTTAATCTAGGTAAGCACCTGTGCTAAAGCAATCACTTGATTAACCATTAACATCAAAGTTACCATCTTAGGTTTAGCATTTCCAACATCATCCACATAACCATCCGTGTTCCATCATCATTACTACGATGCCGTAGCTCAAGTCAAGTGCTCACTATCCAGGAGCGATGGTGATTCGAATTGATTCCTAACCAGCTGGTGATTTATTCCTCACACAAACCACACTCACCAATCAAGTGAGCTACAGGTCACCAATGACACTATTTCGGTAAACGTCGCGGGACAAACTGGGGCCGCACTACTCAGGGACCGCCCGACAGCCAGGAGTCGGCCTTACCGCCCTTGGGCTCACTCTTCGCGTCCCCGTCAGACCCCCTTCAGCACTAGTCTGCGCACCCGTGTAGATCCCAGTCTAAATAGTGCCACTGGCTTCGCGGTCGAAACGACTTATTCGGGCAGCTAAATGTGAGGCAGGCGTTCAACATGACAAGAGGGACGAGCAACGATCGGTCCTTAACTGACACAGGCGGAAACTACAAGCACCCCAGAACCCTGTCTGGTTGCCCACTACTTATTCCGCCCGGTCTCCATTTATCCATCAACACTTGGTTATTTCCATGATAGCATCCATAGCTAAGTGTCCAGGTAACCACCTACAGTTGCCGGTGATAGGAAATCACCGACTGCTACCGGTCTAAGCAGGGTTAAGCATTTAACTCGGTCCTAGACCTAGCAGGGTAAGATATATTAAGGTAGACAAGGATATAATATATGCATCAACGGTTTCACCCAACTCCTATAACTTAATGCAACAATATACATATAACTTATATATAGTTGATTGCTTTATAAAGTAGGAGACTTAGAATGCTCCGGGGCTTGCCTCTTTCGAATGAGCTAGGCTGGTGGTCCACACACTCCGGGAGTTCCTCGCCTGGCTCCTCGACTTCGGGCACCTCCTGTGCCTGGATCTCCTGCGGATCTGCTATCGCCTCTCTTCTAGCACCACTACCGAAACTTTCTCCTGCGATCCTGTATGATGCATAGGTATGTGTGATTATGAAAGTCGTGCATAGGATGGAAATGATACATGATGAGCATGAGTTGAGGCTTGACATGGAGGATGGTAGGAAGGGGCTGCCCTATGCCCCTTACCTCATGTTTGTGATTGAGAGGGTCACAGGCATCAGCTTTCCAAAGGACGGGGTTCACACCATCTACAAGATAGAGAAGACCCAGCCTGCTGCAGCTCGACAGACCATGGGAGGTTCTTTTTCTGCACGTGAGGACATTCCTGAGTCGTCCCATTCTGGTTCTAGGAGAGGCAAGACTATGAAGAAGTTTGGAGCATGGCTCAAAACCATTTTTACTTCTTGCACATATGCAGCGAGGACGGCATATGAGGACCGGTTGGAGAACCGGGAGGCACACAGAGAGGCTAAAGAGCGTGCAGGACTGCCACCTCTTCCTCCAGTTCAGTCTCCACCAAGGTTTGATAACCTCCCAAGCCTCTCAAATCTTGATGATGACAGCAGTGAAGAGGATGAGGAGGAGCAGCCTAGTGAGCATGAGAGTTGGGAGCATAAGACCTTGTTCGGTTACTAGCAGAGACAGAGACAGGCACAAGGTGCCCCTCGACGCTCTACTCGCTTCACCGCCACCACTCACAGACAGGGTCGTGCTCGTATTGACTCTTCAGATGACGATGATGATGGTGGTGGTGCGGGGACTGCTGCAGGTACTAGCAGGGCTGCTGGCTATGATGATGTTGATTGGGAGAACCTACAGAGAGATGATGAGTGAGTTGACTTCTTTTCTTTTTCTCTTCTCTTTTTGGTACTCGATGCCAAAGGGGAAGAAAATTAGAGGGGTCAATTTCTTTTTTCGGCGCCCTGGTCAGTTAGAGCTTCATGTCCTTATCCGTTGAGAGTAGTCTTCGTTAGGTTGTGAGTTTGAGAGTCGCTCAAAACTCTTTTTGTGTAATAGTGCTACCTATCTGACTCTATTTGTATCGGATATGGACATGTATCATTTGTGTGGTTAGTTTGTCATCTATTTAGTGCTAGATGCTTATTTGTTTATTTAGTTTCTGCTGTGTGGTGCTTGTTTTTACCTGTGCTGTTTTGGCAGGTGTGGCAGTGCTGCCCTCTGAGTGCGGCAGTGCCGCTCTCTGCTAGACCAGCAAGCCTTGTGTGCATAAAATATCATTTGCATCACATATATTCTTGTGACACATGTGCAGCACCCCACATGAGGCATGGATGTAGGGAGAGGCCCCCCAACACTTGTCTAAAAATGTGAATTTTGACCTCTTATGCCAATCTGGGAATTCAAATCCCTATTCACATATTTAGGGGGAGGTCCTACACCCATGGCTTGAAAAATCTCAGTGAACATTTTATATCTTTTGTAAGCTCTAATTGGGTTGTCATCAATCACCAAAAAGGGGGAGATTGTAAGTGCAATCAATCCCTAATGTGGGTTTTGGCGCTGATGACCACCGAATTAGATGACTAATGAGATTTATCAAGATGACAAGCAGGGAATATAAAATGGAGGATGTTACATGAAACGGAGGTGCCCCCAATTACATTTGTTGATGGTATCCAACTCTCTGGAGGTTTAAATTCTTTTATATTTTGAATTTGAGTATAGAAAACGCCGTACTATTAAGGGAGACTCAAAACACTTGTCAAAGTGTGCAACCAAGTGCTCAACATCTACTCAATACATCCTCACTTGCTCAGCCTTGACATCCATGTTTTCATTTCCTGACAGTTCGCACCTGGAGAGCGGCAGTGCCGCCGGTCAAGTGCGGCACTGCCGCACTTAAACGACCGTTGGGCCCAAGGGGTATAAATATCACTTTTCTTGGCCACCAACGGCTCTTTTTTCTTCCCCAACGGTTCTGCTCGAGTCAGACCAAAAAGAGCTCATCTCTCTTTCCTCTATTGGTGCTCTGCAAGCTCTCAAGCTTCTCTTTGATATTTCCCATCAATCCTTGAGAGAAAAGTGCCCCAAAATCGATTAGAGAGTAGATCCACTGATCTCCAGAGAATAAGAGCACTTTGTTCGTGTTTTGGCCGGCGGTTTGGATCATTACTCTTGGAGCTTTGCTCCTAGCCGGCTAGAGCGTCGCCCTTGAGCTTGCCAACTTGTGTGACAGCCTAAGGAGGTTTGTAACCATCTCTTGCAGCTAAGAAATCACCCCTCATCTCAAGAGTTGAGTCTCTTGACTTGAGAACGAGGTGGGGTTGCGAAGCCCTAAGCCTTGGTGGCTAACCTCAACAACGTGGATGTAGGCAAGCCTTAGTGGTGAGCTGAACCACGGGCTAAATCATCGTGTCACCTTGTGCTTGGTTTACTTTACTTGCAATTCATATTGTGTTGAGGTGATTTCTAGGGTTTGAGGCCGATCTACTTGTTCATACCCGATCTATTCAATTCTACTGTTGATCTGTGATTTATACCCCTGCAGGAAGCTGAGAAAATTACTTGATCTAATTTTCGTTGGATAGTTTTTTAACTATAAGCTGATCTTGCCTGCAAGTGCGGTAGTGCCGCTGTGGAATTTGACGTCTGTTTGAATTAAGTTTTTACAGGCCTATTCACCCCCTCTAGGCCTCCAGAGATCCTATAGGAGCTTGGCTATTGCGAGGGCATCCTTGTGAGGGGCTCCAACGAGGACTAGAGGGAAGCATGAGCTTCTCGATACCTCGGTAAAAATACCAGCATCGTCGAACGGGAGTTTGCATCTCTATCGCCCTTTACCTTCCGCACTTAATTTATGTACCTTGGCTGTGTGCTTACTTTCCTAGTTTAGTGCGATAGGCTAGTTGATAGGATTGAAACCTATGGTGTATAACTATTTTGCGGTAGAGATAGCAACACATCTAGTAAAACCTTAGGCTCCAGTGGCATTTCTTAGTCTAATAACCATGCAATCCAAGATATAATTCAACATACCAGATACACACAGCGAAACAACTGAATTGGCTAGGAGCTTACCCGATACCGCCGTGAGAGCGACTCCGGAGAGTCTACCCCGCCCCGATCGCCAGCAGCACCCGATTCTCCGCTTCCGAGGCTCATCAGCTTAGCCTTCCTGATCTGCTCCCCATCGGGGTCCCCGGCGCCCCGGCTGCCCAACACCGAGGCCGACGCCGACAGCGCCATCGCCAGCTGCATCTGGTACTCCTCCTCCTGCGAAATGAAGTCCTCCCCTGCGGCGCCGGTCGCCGCTCCGGGCGGCGACGAGGACGCCGACGCAGCCGCCGACCTCGCCGGGGACCGCGGCTGCTGCGGCACAGCCGGAGGCGGGTTCGACGGCCCCGCGTCCTCCCTCGACCGGTGCGTTCGCTTGGACACGAACGGGATCTTCATGGCTCCCGCTCGCCTAGAGCGTTGTTAGGGTTTGGGATCTTCAAAGGTTTTTTCTTCCCTTGTTTTTTTTTCCTCTCTTCTTCGCTGCGTGATGTGATCGACTTCGGAACTTGGGAGGCGAGATAGGGTCGTAGACTCGTAGGGATAGCAACTGAGAAGACGGAAAAAATGGAGGGGGGTTTAGAAATTTGGTGAGTATCTAAAGAGTCTCTGTTGTTTGTTAAACTCACTTAAAATCATCTTTGAATTTGGTGAGTATCTAAAGAGTCTCTGTTGTTTGTTAAACTCACTTAAAATCATCTTTGACTACTGGAAATCGGGACCAGAGGATAGCAATATTTAGACTATCTCCAACAGAGGACTTATAAGGGCATCCAACCCAAAATAGACCTTCGATGGTATTGTATCGGTCTCTAACAGAGTATCTATATGGAAGACCCATTTTGAGTGGTAGCAGAGACACAACCCAAATATGAGCATCATCTCTCCTGAAAACTCATTTTGCAGAAATGGTTCTCTTTTGGGTCCTGTTGTTGGAGAAGACAAAAAAATGGGTATTGAACCCTTTGCCTGCAGCGCTACCTAAACGTCGAATGGGTCTTATATTTTGGATGTCGTTGTTGGAGATGGTCTTAGGATCTAATTAAAGAATATGCTGGAACGTATTATTATTCATCAAAAATCTCTATTCCTATCGATCAGTAAGGATATAAAGAAACTTTTAGAACAACTTAAAGAGACTCGATATATTCTTTCCAATTGCTAGAAATAGAGATTTTGGTAAAAAAAAATACCCTCCAACAGCTTCTTTAATTGGTTATCAAATATAACCATCTTCTATTCCGGATTCCTCGCTAGTCAAAGATAAAAAAAAAACGAGAATAGCTCTCTAGAGTGCACACAAGATATAAAAAAACTATCAGAAAGTGGAAAGATTATGAAAACGATTTTTATGTAAATGACGCTCTAATTGATGATTTAGATAGTGAATTTTAGAAAGATTTTTGGAGAGCAACTCCAAGAGACTCTATATCTTTTCTAATCGTAAGGAATAGAGATTTTGACGAAAAATGCTCTCCAACAACTTTTTTAATTAGTTATCCAAATATAGTCAGATAGATAGCGAAAAAAGCTCTCTAGAGTACGTAGAAGATATAGAAAAGTTGTTGGAGGGTAAAAATATATCGAAAGCGATTTTTATGCAAATGACTCTTCAAATGATGATTTAGATAGTAAATTTTAGAAATACTCTTAGAGATGCTCTTAGTGCGCTAAATAGGCAGAGAGCGGTGGCTAAGAGGACAATGGGTTTGCTGCACTTTTTTGGAATTGCCACTACGAGTAGAATGAAAATAGGATGAATATTTTTTTATATTTGCCCAAAAAAATTAAACCCTACTTGATAATCCATATAGGAACCAAACACGCTTAAAATGTAACATTGGTGTATGAGTATCAAACGCCGCTCACTCTTATTTACAAAACCCTCGCCAGTGTGACTATCAAAGCACAAAGGTACGATGTTAGAGGGTCGAACGAGGCACACTCAATGTGCTCCCGCCACCGCTAGTAGCATATGGTGCCTTGGCTAGGCTAGATGGTTCATAACAACAAATTGTGTGTATTTATAGCCTAAGTTAAGGATGGTAAGTGCATCTCCAGCAACACTATCAAAATGACCTCCTATCCCTAATTTGGGTAGTGGAGGCAAAAAAACGCAGCTCTAGCAGGCTTCCTACTAGACCTCCCAAATTTGTTGGCCTCCTATTTCTAAACTATGGCCTCTAAAACAATCTAATCAAAACCTATACAAGAAATAATCTATCTACATGTGCAACTAAGGTTTTACTAGATGTGTTGCTATCTCTACCGCAAAATAGTTATACACCATAGGTTTCAATCCTATCAACTAGCCTATCGCACTAAACTAGGAAAGTAAGCACACAGCCAAGGTACATAAATTAAGTGCGGAAGGTAAAGGGCGATAGAGATGCAAACTCCCGTTCGACGATGCTGGTATTTTTACCGAGGTATCGAGAAGCTCATGCTTCCCTCTAGTCCTCGTTGGAGCCCCTCACAAGGATGCCCTCGCAATAGCCAAGCTCCTATAGGATCTCTGGAGGCCTAGAGGGGGTGAATAGGCCTGTAAAAACTTAATTCAAACAGACGTCAAATTCCACAGCGGCACTACCGCACTTGCAGGCAAGATCAGCTTATAGTTAAAAAACTATCCAACGAAAATTAGATCAAGTAATTTTCTCAGCTTCCTGCAGGGGTATAAATCACAGATCAACAGTAGAATTGAATAGATCGGGTATGAACAAGTAGATCGGCCTCAAACCCTAGAAATCACCTCAACACAATATGAATTGCAAGTAAAGTAAACCAAGCACAAGGTGACACGATGATTTAGCCCGTGGTTCAGCTCACCACTAAGGCTTGCCTACATCCACGTTGTTGAGGTTAGCCACCAAGGCTTAGGGCTTCGCAACCCCACCTCGTTCTCAAGTCAAGAGACTCAACTCTTGAGATGAGGGGTGATTTCTTAGCTGCAAGAGATGGTTACAAACCTCCTTAGGCTGTCACACAAGTTGGCAAGCTCAAGGGCGACGCTCTAGCCGGCTAGGAGCAAAGCTCCAAGAGTAATGATCCAAACCGCCGGCCAAAACACGAACAAAGTGCTCTTATTCTCTGGAGATCAGTGGATCTACTCTCTAATCGATTTTGGGGCACTTTTCTCTCAAGGATTGATGGGAAATATCAAAGAGAAGCTTGAGAGCTTGCAGAGCACCAATAGAGGAAAGAGAGATGAGCTCTTTTTGGTCTGACTCGAGCAGAACCGTTGGGGAAGAAAAAAGAGCCGTTGGTGGCCAAGAAAAGTGATATTTATACCCCTTGGGCCCAACGGTCGTTTAAGTGCGGCAGTGCCGCACTTGACCGGCGGCACTGCCGCTCTCCAGGTGCGAACTGTCAGGAAATGAAAACATGGATGTCAAGGCTGAGCAAGTGAGGATGTATTGAGTAGATGTTGAGCACTTGGTTGCACACTTTGACAAGTGTTTTGAGTCTCCCTTAATAGTACGGCGTTTTCTATACTCAAATTCAAAATATAAAAGAATTTAAACCTCCAGAGAGTTGGATACCATCAACAAATGTAATTGGGGGCACCTCCGTTTCATGTAACATCCTCCATTTTATATTCCCTGCTTGTCATCTTGATAAATCTCATTAGTCATCTAATTCGGTGGTCATCAGCGCCAAAACCCACATTAGGGATTGATTGCACTTACAATCTCCCCCTTTTTGGTGATTGATGACAACCCAATTAGAGCTTACAAAAGATATAAAATGTTCACTGAGATTTTTCAAGCCATGGGTGTAGGACCTCCCCCTAAATATGTGAATAGGGATTTGAATTCCCAGATTGGCATAAGAGGTCAAAATTCACATTTTTAGACAAGTGTTGGGGGGCCTCTCCCTACATCCATGCCTCATGTGGGGTGCTGCACATGTGTCACAAGAATATATGTGATGCAAATGATATTTTATGCACACAAGGCTTGCTGGTCTAGCAGAGAGCGGCACTGCCGCACTCAGAGGGCAGCACTGCCACACCTGCCAAAACAGCACAGGTAAAAACAAGCACCACACAGCAGAAACTAAATAAACAAATAAGCATCTAGCACTAAATAGATGACAAACTAACCACACAAATGATACATGTCCATATCCGATACAAATAGAGTCAGATAGGTAGCACTATTACACAAAAAGAGTTTTGAGCGACTCTCAAACTCACAACCTAACGAAGACTACTCTCAACGGATAAGGACATGAAGCTCTAACTGACCAGGGCGCCGAAAAAAGAAATTGACCCCTCTAATTTTCTTCCCCTTTGGCATCGAGTACCAAAAGAGAAGAGAAAAAGAAAAGAAGTCAACTCACTCATCATCTCTCTGTAGGTTCTCCCAATCAACATCATCATAGCCAGCAGCCCTGCTAGTACCTGCAGCAGTCCCCGCACCACCACCATCATCATCGTCATCTGAAGAGTCAATACGAGCACGACCCTGTCTGTGAGTGGTGGCGGTGAAGCGAGTAGAGCGTCGAGGGGCACCTTGTGCCTGTCTCTGTCTCTGCTAGTAACCGAACAAGGTCTTATGCTCCCAACTCTCATGCTCACTAGGCTGCTCCTCCTCATCCTCTTCACTGCTGTCATCATCAAGATTTGAGAGGCTTGGGAGGTTATCAAACCTTGGTGGAGACTGAACTGGAGGAAGAGGTGGCAGTCCTGCACGCTCTTTAGCCTCTCTGTGTGCCTCCCGGTTCTCCAACCGGTCCTCATATGCCGTCCTCGCTGCATATGTGCAAGAAGTAAAAATGGTTTTGAGCCATGCTCCAAACTTCTTCATAGTCTTGCCTCTCCTAGAACCAGAATGGGACGACTCAGGAATGTCCTCACGTGCAGAAAAAGAACCTCCCATGGTCTGTCGAGCTGCAGCAGGCTGGGTCTTCTCTATCTTGTAGATGGTGTGAACCCCGTCCTTTGGAAAGCTGATGCCTGTGACCCTCTCAATCACAAACATGAGGTAAGGGGCATAGGGCAGCCCCTTCCTACCATCCTCCATGTCAAGCCTCAACTCATGCCACATGAACTGAGGGACATTGAACTTGTCCCCTCCTAGAGCAAACCGAGGTAGCACGTTCCTCACATAGCCATTTATGTCCGAGGCTGCTCTATCCTTTGGGTTAATTGTGTTTCTGATAATGTTGTTCATGATGTAGTAGAAACTCTACAACCCACTCATTGTAATAGAACCGACCAAGTTATACGGGCTTAAGTATGAAAATCACCTGCCGAAGCAGATAAATTAACGTACTTGAGTCCGTACAAACCCGGTAGTTCGTGAAATCATGAAGGATTTCAAACCAACCAACACACAAGCCAAGATCGTACAAGTTTAGCAGCCATAGTCACATATTGCATAAAGTTCGCAACATCATTTCGAATACATCAGAGTTTAGAACATAAAGTTATTACAAACCAAGTTCATAATAAAGTAGCGAAAGCAAATAGTTTCAAAACCACACACGCACACTTAGTTCAGATACAGTGCCAGATAATGATCAAGTCCCACAAAAGCAGTAGATGAGACATATGAAATGACCACGCCCTTGGTCCTAGTTGTCGTCCATCGCTGGGTAGAGACAGTTGATGCAGTAACCATAGTACATCTGATCATCTGCAACAACAATGGGAACAAAGCCCTGAGTACGAGAATGTACTCAGCTAGACTTACCCTCCTTAAACGGAAATAAAGTGACGCCAAGGAGTATGCAAAGCTTTCTTTTAGTGGGCTAGCTTGACTCATTTGCAAAAAGCATAAGTTATCATGACTAAACCATTTCAAGTACTTTTGCATCATCTTTGTTATAACCTGTTAATCTAGGTAAGCACCTGTGCTAAAGCAATCACTTGATTAACCATTAACATCAAAGTTACCATCTTAGGTTTAGCATTTCCAACATCATCCACATAACCATCCGTGTTCCATCATCATTACTACGATGCCGTAGCTCAAGTCAAGTGCTCACTATCCAGGAGCGATGGTGATTCGAATTGATTCCTAACCAGCTGGTGATTTATTCCTCACACAAACCACACTCACCAATCAAGTGAGCTACAGGTCACCAATGACACTATTTCGGTAAACGTCGCGGGACAAACTGGGGCCGCACTACTCAGGGACCGCCCGACAGCCAGGAGTCGGCCTTACCGCCCTTGGGCTCACTCTTCGCGTCCCCGTCAGACCCCCTTCAGCACTAGTCTGCGCACCCGTGTAGATCCCAGTCTAAATAGTGCCACTGGCTTCGCGGTCGAAACGACTTATTCGGGCAGCTAAATGTGAGGCAGGCGTTCAACATGACAAGAGGGACGAGCAACGATCGGTCCTTAACTGACACAGGCGGAAACTACAAGCACCCCAGAACCCTGTCTGGTTGCCCACTACTTATTCCGCCCGGTCTCCATTTATCCATCAACACTTGGTTATTTCCATGATAGCATCCATAGCTAAGTGTCCAGGTAACCACCTACAGTTGCCGGTGATAGGAAATCACCGACTGCTACCGGTCTAAGCAGGGTTAAGCATTTAACTCGGTCCTAGACCTAGCAGGGTAAGATATATTAAGGTAGACAAGGATATAATATATGCATCAACGGTTTCACCCAACTCCTATAACTTAATGCAACAATATACATATAACTTATATATAGTTGATTGCTTTATAAAGTAGGAGACTTAGAATGCTCCGGGGCTTGCCTCTTTCGAATGAGCTAGGCTGGTGGTCCACACACTCCGGGAGTTCCTCGCCTGGCTCCTCGACTTCGGGCACCTCCTGTGCCTGGATCTCCTGCGGATCTGCTATCGCCTCTCTTCTAGCACCACTACCGAAACTTTCTCCTGCGATCCTGTATGATGCATAGGTATGTGTGATTATGAAAGTCGTGCATAGGATGGAAATGATACATGATGAGCATGAGAGTTGGGAGCATAAGACCTTGTTCGGTTACTAGCAGAGACAGAGACAGGCACAAGGTGCCCCTCGACGCTCTACTCGCTTCACCGCCACCACTCACAGACAGGGTCGTGCTCGTATTGACTCTTCAGATGACGATGATGATGGTGGTGGTGCGGGGACTGCTGCAGGTACTAGCAGGGCTGCTGGCTATGATGATGTTGATTGGGAGAACCTACAGAGAGATGATGAGTGAGTTGACTTCTTTTCTTTTTCTCTTCTCTTTTTGGTACTCGATGCCAAAGGGGAAGAAAATTAGAGGGGTCAATTTCTTTTTTCGGCGCCCTGGTCAGTTAGAGCTTCATGTCCTTATCCGTTGAGAGTAGTCTTCGTTAGGTTGTGAGTTTGAGAGTCGCTCAAAACTCTTTTTGTGTAATAGTGCTACCTATCTGACTCTATTTGTATCGGATATGGACATGAAGCTCTAACTGACCAGGGCGCCGAAAAAAGAAATTGACCCCTCTAATTTTCTTCCCCTTTGGCATCGAGTACCAAAAAGAGAAGAGAAAAAGAAAAGAAGTCAACTCACTCATCATCTCTCTGTAGGTTCTCCCAATCAACATCATCATAGCCAGCAGCCCTGCTAGTACCTGCAGCAGTCCCCGCACCACCACCATCATCATCGTCATCTGAAGAGTCAATACGAGCACGACCCTGTCTGTGAGTGGTGGCGGTGAAGCGAGTAGAGCGTCGAGGGGCACCTTGTGCCTGTCTCTGTCTCTGCTAGTAACCGAACAAGGTCTTATGCTCCCAACTCTCATGCTCATCATGTATCATTTCCATCCTATGCACGACTTTCATAATCACACATACCTATGCATCATACAGGATCGCAGGAGAAAGTTTCGGTAGTGGTGCTAGAAGAGAGGCGATAGCAGATCCGCAGGAGATCCAGGCACAGGAGGTGCCCGAAGTCGAGGAGCCAGGCGAGGAACTCCCGGAGTGTGTGGACCACCAGCCTAGCTCATTCGAAAGAGGCAAGCCCCGGAGCATTCTAAGTCTCCTACTTTATAAAGCAATCAACTATATATAAGTTATATGTATATTGTTGCATTAAGTTATAGGAGTTGGGTGAAACCGTTGATGCATATATTATATCCTTGTCTACCTTAATATATCTTACCCTGCTAGGTCTAGGACCGAGTTAAATGCTTAACCCTGCTTAGACCGGTAGCAGTCGGTGATTTCCTATCACCGGCAACTGTAGGTGGTTACCTGGACACTTAGCTATGGATGCTATCATGGAAATAACCAAGTGTTGATGGATAAATGGAGACCGGGCGGAATAAGTAGTGGGCAACCAGACAGGGTTCTGGGGTGCTTGTAGTTTCCGCCTGTGTCAGTTAAGGACCGATCGTTGCTCGTCCCTCTTGTCATGTTGAACGCCTGCCTCACATTTAGCTGCCCGAATAAGTCGTTTCGACCGCGAAGCCAGTGGCACTATTTAGACTGGGATCTACACGGGTGCGCAGACTAGTGCTGAAGGGGGTCTGACGGGGACGCGAAGAGTGAGCCCAAGGGCGGTAAGGCCGACTCCTGGCTGTCGGGCGGTCCCTGAGTAGTGCGGCCCCAGTTTGTCCCGCGACGTTTACCGAAATAGTGTCATTGGTGACCTGTAGCTCACTTGATTGGTGAGTGTGGTTTGTGTGAGGAATAAATCACCAGCTGGTTAGGAATCAATTCGAATCACCATCGCTCCTGGATAGTGAGCACTTGACTTGAGCTACGGCATCGTAGTAATGATGATGGAACACGGATGGTTATGTGGATGATGTTGGAAATGCTAAACCTAAGATGGTAACTTTGATGTTAATGGTTAATCAAGTGATTGCTTTAGCACAGGTGCTTACCTAGATTAACAGGTTATAACAAAGATGATGCAAAAGTACTTGAAATGGTTTAGTCATGATAACTTATGCTTTTTGCAAATGAGTCAAGCTAGCCCACTAAAAGAAAGCTTTGCATACTCCTTGGCGTCACTTTATTTCCGTTTAAGGAGGGTAAGTCTAGCTGAGTACATTCTCGTACTCAGGGCTTTGTTCCCATTGTTGTTGCAGATGATCAGATGTACTATGGTTACTGCATCAACTGTCTCTACCCAGCGATGGACGACAACTAGGACCAAGGGCGTGGTCATTTCATATGTCTCATCTACTGCTTTTGTGGGACTTGATCATTATCTGGCACTGTATCTGAACTAAGTGTGCGTGTGTGGTTTTGAAACTATTTGCTTTCGCTACTTTATTATGAACTTGGTTTGTAATAACTTTATGTTCTAAACTCTGATGTATTCGAAATGATGTTGCGAACTTTATGCAATATGTGACTATGGCTGCTAAACTTGTACGATCTTGGCTTGTGTGTTGGTTGGTTTGAAATCCTTCATGATTTCACGAACTACCGGGTTTGTACGGACTCAAGTACGTTAATTTATCTGCTTCGGCAGGTGATTTTCATACTTAAGCCCGTATAACTTGGTCGGTTCTATTACAATGAGTGGGTTGTAGAGTTTCTACTACATCATGAACAACATTATCAGAAACACAATTAACCCAAAGGATAGAGCAGCCTCGGACATAAATGGCTATGTGAGGAACGTGCTACCTCGGTTTGCTCTAGGAGGGGACAAGTTCAATGTCCCTCAGTTCATGTGGCATGAGTTGAGGCTTGACATGGAGGATGGTAGGAAGGGGCTGCCCTATGCCCCTTACCTCATGTTTGTGATTGAGAGGGTCACAGGCATCAGCTTTCCAAAGGACGGGGTTCACACCATCTACAAGATAGAGAAGACCCAGCCTGCTGCAGCTCGACAGACCATGGGAGGTTCTTTTTCTGCACGTGAGGACATTCCTGAGTCGTCCCATTCTGGTTCTAGGAGAGGCAAGACTATGAAGAAGTTTGGAGCATGGCTCAAAA
Organism: Tripidium arundinaceum; assembly: GCA_030439765.1. NCBI lineage: Eukaryota > Viridiplantae > Streptophyta > Magnoliopsida > Poales > Poaceae > Tripidium > Tripidium arundinaceum. The sequence goes on from JAHUYU010000134.1 coordinate 14,639, forward strand.
CCATTTTTACTTCTTGCACATATGCAGCGAGGACGGCATATGAGGACCGGTTGGAGAACCGGGAGGCACACAGAGAGGCTAAAGAGCGTGCAGGACTGCCACCTCTTCCTCCAGTTCAGTCTCCACCAAGGTTTGATAACCTCCCAAGCCTCTCAAATCTTGATGATGACAGCAGTGAAGAGGATGAGGAGGAGCAGCCTAGTGAGCATGAGAGTTGGGAGCATAAGACCTTGTTCGGTTACTAGCAGAGACAGAGACAGGCACAAGGTGCCCCTCGACGCTCTACTCGCTTCACCGCCACCACTCACAGACAGGGTCGTGCTCGTATTGACTCTTCAGATGACGATGATGATGGTGGTGGTGCGGGGACTGCTGCAGGTACTAGCAGGGCTGCTGGCTATGATGATGTTGATTGGGAGAACCTACAGAGAGATGATGAGTGAGTTGACTTCTTTTCTTTTTCTCTTCTCTTTTTGGTACTCGATGCCAAAGGGGAAGAAAATTAGAGGGGTCAATTTCTTTTTTCGGCGCCCTGGTCAGTTAGAGCTTCATGTCCTTATCCGTTGAGAGTAGTCTTCGTTAGGTTGTGAGTTTGAGAGTCGCTCAAAACTCTTTTTGTGTAATAGTGCTACCTATCTGACTCTATTTGTATCGGATATGGACATGTATCATTTGTGTGGTTAGTTTGTCATCTATTTAGTGCTAGATGCTTATTTGTTTATTTAGTTTCTGCTGTGTGGTGCTTGTTTTTACCTGTGCTGTTTTGGCAGGTGTGGCAGTGCTGCCCTCTGAGTGCGGCAGTGCCGCTCTCTGCTAGACCAGCAAGCCTTGTGTGCATAAAATATCATTTGCATCACATATATTCTTGTGACACATGTGCAGCACCCCACATGAGGCATGGATGTAGGGAGAGGCCCCCCAACACTTGTCTAAAAATGTGAATTTTGACCTCTTATGCCAATCTGGGAATTCAAATCCCTATTCACATATTTAGGGGGAGGTCCTACACCCATGGCTTGAAAAATCTCAGTGAACATTTTATATCTTTTGTAAGCTCTAATTGGGTTGTCATCAATCACCAAAAAGGGGGAGATTGTAAGTGCAATCAATCCCTAATGTGGGTTTTGGCGCTGATGACCACCGAATTAGATGACTAATGAGATTTATCAAGATGACAAGCAGGGAATATAAAATGGAGGATGTTACATGAAACGGAGGTGCCCCCAATTACATTTGTTGATGGTATCCAACTCTCTGGAGGTTTAAATTCTTTTATATTTTGAATTTGAGTATAGAAAACGCCGTACTATTAAGGGAGACTCAAAACACTTGTCAAAGTGTGCAACCAAGTGCTCAACATCTACTCAATACATCCTCACTTGCTCAGCCTTGACATCCATGTTTTCATTTCCTGACAGTTCGCACCTGGAGAGCGGCAGTGCCGCCGGTCAAGTGCGGCACTGCCGCACTTAAACGACCGTTGGGCCCAAGGGGTATAAATATCACTTTTCTTGGCCACCAACGGCTCTTTTTTCTTCCCCAACGGTTCTGCTCGAGTCAGACCAAAAAGAGCTCATCTCTCTTTCCTCTATTGGTGCTCTGCAAGCTCTCAAGCTTCTCTTTGATATTTCCCATCAATCCTTGAGAGAAAAGTGCCCCAAAATCGATTAGAGAGTAGATCCACTGATCTCCAGAGAATAAGAGCACTTTGTTCGTGTTTTGGCCGGCGGTTTGGATCATTACTCTTGGAGCTTTGCTCCTAGCCGGCTAGAGCGTCGCCCTTGAGCTTGCCAACTTGTGTGACAGCCTAAGGAGGTTTGTAACCATCTCTTGCAGCTAAGAAATCACCCCTCATCTCAAGAGTTGAGTCTCTTGACTTGAGAACGAGGTGGGGTTGCGAAGCCCTAAGCCTTGGTGGCTAACCTCAACAACGTGGATGTAGGCAAGCCTTAGTGGTGAGCTGAACCACGGGCTAAATCATCGTGTCACCTTGTGCTTGGTTTACTTTACTTGCAATTCATATTGTGTTGAGGTGATTTCTAGGGTTTGAGGCCGATCTACTTGTTCATACCCGATCTATTCAATTCTACTGTTGATCTGTGATTTATACCCCTGCAGGAAGCTGAGAAAATTACTTGATCTAATTTTCGTTGGATAGTTTTTTAACTATAAGCTGATCTTGCCTGCAAGTGCGGTAGTGCCGCTGTGGAATTTGACGTCTGTTTGAATTAAGTTTTTACAGGCCTATTCACCCCCTCTAGGCCTCCAGAGATCCTATAGGAGCTTGGCTATTGCGAGGGCATCCTTGTGAGGGGCTCCAACGAGGACTAGAGGGAAGCATGAGCTTCTCGATACCTCGGTAAAAATACCAGCATCGTCGAACGGGAGTTTGCATCTCTATCGCCCTTTACCTTCCGCACTTAATTTATGTACCTTGGCTGTGTGCTTACTTTCCTAGTTTAGTGCGATAGGCTAGTTGATAGGATTGAAACCTATGGTGTATAACTATTTTGCGGTAGAGATAGCAACACATCTAGTAAAACCTTAGTTGCACATGTAGATAGATTATTTCTTGTATAGGTTTTGATTAGATTGTTTTAGAGGCCATAGTTTAGAAATAGTTTTTAAGTTGTCTAATTCAACCCCCCTCTTAGGCATCACGGTTCCTTCAATTTGCAAACCACCAAGGGTAAGAGATGAACACAAGATTTATCGCCGAGCTTCGGTTGCTTGTCGACAACCTACGTCCTCGTTTTGGCGAGTCCCCAAACGATGATTCACGCGCTAACTAGCGTGACAAGATAGACCCACGACTTGGGTCTTGTAAGAATCAATCAAGTGGTTCACTCCAACTAGCCATGAGCATTCCACCTGGAGTACAAGAGCCAACAGGAATGGATAGTGGGCGGTGAAAAATAGGAGGCCAACAAATTTGGGAGGTCTAGTAGGAAGCCTGCTAGAGCTGCGTTTTTTTGCCTCCACTACCCAAATTAGGGATAGGAGGTCATTTTGATAGTGTTGCTGGAGATGCACTTACCATCCTTAACTTAGGCTATAAATACACACAATTTGTTGTTATGAACCATCTAGCCTAGCCAAGGCACCATATGCTACTAGCGGTGGCGGGAGCACATTGAGTGTGCCTCGTTCGACCCTCTAACATCGTACCTTTGTGCTTTGATAGTCACACTGGCGAGGGTTTTGTAAATAAGAGTGAGCGGCGTTTGATACTCATACACCAATGTTACATTTTAAGCGTGTTTGGTTCCTATATGGATTATCAAGTAGGGTTTAATTTTTTTGGGCAAATATAAAAAAATATTCATCCTATTTTCATTCTACTCGTAGTGGCAATTCCAAAAAAGTGCAGCAAACCCATTGTCCTCTTAGCCACCGCTCTCTGCCTATTTAGCGCACTAAGAGCATCTCTAAGAGTATTTCTAAAATTTACTATCTAAATCATCATTTGAAGAGTCATTTGCATAAAAATCGCTTTCGATATATTTTTACCCTCCAACAACTTTTTTAATTAGTTATCCAAATATAGTCAGATAGATAGCGAAAAAAGCTCTCTAGAGTACGTAGAAGATATAGAAAAGTTGTTGGAGGGTAAAAATATATCGAAAGCGATTTTTATGCAAATGACTCTTCAAATGATGATTTAGATAGTAAATTTTAGAAATACTCTTAGAGATGCTCTTAGTGCGCTAAATAGGCAGAGAGCGGTGGCTAAGAGGACAATGGGTTTGCTGCACTTTTTTGGAATTGCCACTACGAGTAGAATGAAAATAGGATGAATATTTTTTTATATTTGCCCAAAAAAATTAAACCCTACTTGATAATCCATATAGGAACCAAACACGCTTAAAATGTAACATTGGTGTATGAGTATCAAACGCCGCTCACTCTTATTTACAAAACCCTCGCCAGTGTGACTATCAAAGCACAAAGGTACGATGTTAGAGGGTCGAACGAGGCACACTCAATGTGCTCCCGCCACCGCTAGTAGCATATGGTGCCTTGGCTAGGCTAGATGGTTCATAACAACAAATTGTGTGTATTTATAGCCTAAGTTAAGGATGGTAAGTGCATCTCCAGCAACACTATCAAAATGACCTCCTATCCCTAATTTGGGTAGTGGAGGCAAAAAAACGCAGCTCTAGCAGGCTTCCTACTAGACCTCCCAAATTTGTTGGCCTCCTATTTTTCACCGCCCACTATCCATTCCTGTTGGCTCTTGTACTCCAGGTGGAATGCTCATGGCTAGTTGGAGTGAACCACTTGATTGATTCTTACAAGACCCAAGTCGTGGGTCTATCTTGTCACGCTAGTTAGCGCGTGAATCATCGTTTGGGGACTCGCCAAAACGAGGACGTAGGTTGTCGACAAGCAACCGAAGCTCGGCGATAAATCTTGTGTTCATCTCTTACCCTTGGTGGTTTGCAAATTGAAGGAACCGTGATGCCTAAGAGGGGGGTTGAATTAGACAACTTAAAAACTATTTCTAAACTATGGCCTCTAAAACAATCTAATCAAAACCTATACAAGAAATAATCTATCTACATGTGCAACTAAGGTTTTACTAGATGTGTTGCTATCTCTACCGCAAAATAGTTATACACCATAGGTTTCAATCCTATCAACTAGCCTATCGCACTAAACTAGGAAAGTAAGCACACAGCCAAGGTACATAAATTAAGTGCGGAAGGTAAAGGGCGATAGAGATGCAAACTCCCGTTCGACGATGCTGGTATTTTTACCGAGGTATCGAGAAGCTCATGCTTCCCTCTAGTCCTCGTTGGAGCCCCTCACAAGGATGCCCTCGCAATAGCCAAGCTCCTATAGGATCTCTGGAGGCCTAGAGGGGGTGAATAGGCCTGTAAAAACTTAATTCAAACAGACGTCAAATTCCACAGCGGCACTACCGCACTTGCAGGCAAGATCAGCTTATAGTTAAAAAACTATCCAACGAAAATTAGATCAAGTAATTTTCTCAGCTTCCTGCAGGGGTATAAATCACAGATCAACAGTAGAATTGAATAGATCGGGTATGAACAAGTAGATCGGCCTCAAACCCTAGAAATCACCTCAACACAATATGAATTGCAAGTAAAGTAAACCAAGCACAAGGTGACACGATGATTTAGCCCGTGGTTCAGCTCACCACTAAGGCTTGCCTACATCCACGTTGTTGAGGTTAGCCACCAAGGCTTAGGGCTTCGCAACCCCACCTCGTTCTCAAGTCAAGAGACTCAACTCTTGAGATGAGGGGTGATTTCTTAGCTGCAAGAGATGGTTACAAACCTCCTTAGGCTGTCACACAAGTTGGCAAGCTCAAGGGCGACGCTCTAGCCGGCTAGGAGCAAAGCTCCAAGAGTAATGATCCAAACCGCCGGCCAAAACACGAACAAAGTGCTCTTATTCTCTGGAGATCAGTGGATCTACTCTCTAATCGATTTTGGGGCACTTTTCTCTCAAGGATTGATGGGAAATATCAAAGAGAAGCTTGAGAGCTTGCAGAGCACCAATAGAGGAAAGAGAGATGAGCTCTTTTTGGTCTGACTCGAGCAGAACCGTTGGGGAAGAAAAAAGAGCCGTTGGTGGCCAAGAAAAGTGATATTTATACCCCTTGGGCCCAACGGTCGTTTAAGTGCGGCAGTGCCGCACTTGACCGGCGGCACTGCCGCTCTCCAGGTGCGAACTGTCAGGAAATGAAAACATGGATGTCAAGGCTGAGCAAGTGAGGATGTATTGAGTAGATGTTGAGCACTTGGTTGCACACTTTGACAAGTGTTTTGAGTCTCCCTTAATAGTACGGCGTTTTCTATACTCAAATTCAAAATATAAAAGAATTTAAACCTCCAGAGAGTTGGATACCATCAACAAATGTAATTGGGGGCACCTCCGTTTCATGTAACATCCTCCATTTTATATTCCCTGCTTGTCATCTTGATAAATCTCATTAGTCATCTAATTCGGTGGTCATCAGCGCCAAAACCCACATTAGGGATTGATTGCACTTACAATCTCCCCCTTTTTGGTGATTGATGACAACCCAATTAGAGCTTACAAAAGATATAAAATGTTCACTGAGATTTTTCAAGCCATGGGTGTAGGACCTCCCCCTAAATATGTGAATAGGGATTTGAATTCCCAGATTGGCATAAGAGGTCAAAATTCACATTTTTAGACAAGTGTTGGGGGGCCTCTCCCTACATCCATGCCTCATGTGGGGTGCTGCACATGTGTCACAAGAATATATGTGATGCAAATGATATTTTATGCACACAAGGCTTGCTGGTCTAGCAGAGAGCGGCACTGCCGCACTCAGAGGGCAGCACTGCCACACCTGCCAAAACAGCACAGGTAAAAACAAGCACCACACAGCAGAAACTAAATAAACAAATAAGCATCTAGCACTAAATAGATGACAAACTAACCACACAAATGATACATGTCCATATCCGATACAAATAGAGTCAGATAGGTAGCACTATTACACAAAAAGAGTTTTGAGCGACTCTCAAACTCACAACCTAACGAAGACTACTCTCAACGGATAAGGACATGAAGCTCTAACTGACCAGGGCGCCGAAAAAAGAAATTGACCCCTCTAATTTTCTTCCCCTTTGGCATCGAGTACCAAAAAGAGAAGAGAAAAAGAAAAGAAGTCAACTCACTCATCATCTCTCTGTAGGTTCTCCCAATCAACATCATCATAGCCAGCAGCCCTGCTAGTACCTGCAGCAGTCCCCGCACCACCACCATCATCATCGTCATCTGAAGAGTCAATACGAGCACGACCCTGTCTGTGAGTGGTGGCGGTGATGATGTTGATTGGGAGAACCTACAGAGAGATGATGAGTGAGTTGACTTCTTTTCTTTTTCTCTTCTCTTTTTGGTACTCGATGCCAAAGGGGAAGAAAATTAGAGGGGTCAATTTCTTTTTTCGGCGCCCTGGTCAGTTAGAGCTTCATGTCCTTATCCGTTGAGAGTAGTCTTCGTTAGGTTGTGAGTTTGAGAGTCGCTCAAAACTCTTTTTGTGTAATAGTGCTACCTATCTGACTCTATTTGTATCGGATATGGACATGTATCATTTGTGTGGTTAGTTTGTCATCTATTTAGTGCTAGATGCTTATTTGTTTATTTAGTTTCTGCTGTGTGGTGCTTGTTTTTACCTGTGCTGTTTTGGCAGGTGTGGCAGTGCTGCCCTCTGAGTGCGGCAGTGCCGCTCTCTGCTAGACCAGCAAGCCTTGTGTGCATAAAATATCATTTGCATCACATATATTCTTGTGACACATGTGCAGCACCCCACATGAGGCATGGATGTAGGGAGAGGCCCCCCAACACTTGTCTAAAAATGTGAATTTTGACCTCTTATGCCAATCTGGGAATTCAAATCCCTATTCACATATTTAGGGGGAGGTCCTACACCCATGGCTTGAAAAATCTCAGTGAACATTTTATATCTTTTGTAAGCTCTAATTGGGTTGTCATCAATCACCAAAAAGGGGGAGATTGTAAGTGCAATCAATCCCTAATGTGGGTTTTGGCGCTGATGACCACCGAATTAGATGACTAATGAGATTTATCAAGATGACAAGCAGGGAATATAAAATGGAGGATGTTACATGAAACGGAGGTGCCCCCAATTACATTTGTTGATGGTATCCAACTCTCTGGAGGTTTAAATTCTTTTATATTTTGAATTTGAGTATAGAAAACGCCGTACTATTAAGGGAGACTCAAAACACTTGTCAAAGTGTGCAACCAAGTGCTCAACATCTACTCAATACATCCTCACTTGCTCAGCCTTGACATCCATGTTTTCATTTCCTGACAGTTCGCACCTGGAGAGCGGCAGTGCCGCCGGTCAAGTGCGGCACTGCCGCACTTAAACGACCGTTGGGCCCAAGGGGTATAAATATCACTTTTCTTGGCCACCAACGGCTCTTTTTTCTTCCCCAACGGTTCTGCTCGAGTCAGACCAAAAAGAGCTCATCTCTCTTTCCTCTATTGGTGCTCTGCAAGCTCTCAAGCTTCTCTTTGATATTTCCCATCAATCCTTGAGAGAAAAGTGCCCCAAAATCGATTAGAGAGTAGATCCACTGATCTCCAGAGAATAAGAGCACTTTGTTCGTGTTTTGGCCGGCGGTTTGGATCATTACTCTTGGAGCTTTGCTCCTAGCCGGCTAGAGCGTCGCCCTTGAGCTTGCCAACTTGTGTGACAGCCTAAGGAGGTTTGTAACCATCTCTTGCAGCTAAGAAATCACCCCTCATCTCAAGAGTTGAGTCTCTTGACTTGAGAACGAGGTGGGGTTGCGAAGCCCTAAGCCTTGGTGGCTAACCTCAACAACGTGGATGTAGGCAAGCCTTAGTGGTGAGCTGAACCACGGGCTAAATCATCGTGTCACCTTGTGCTTGGTTTACTTTACTTGCAATTCATATTGTGTTGAGGTGATTTCTAGGGTTTGAGGCCGATCTACTTGTTCATACCCGATCTATTCAATTCTACTGTTGATCTGTGATTTATACCCCTGCAGGAAGCTGAGAAAATTACTTGATCTAATTTTCGTTGGATAGTTTTTTAACTATAAGCTGATCTTGCCTGCAAGTGCGGTAGTGCCGCTGTGGAATTTGACGTCTGTTTGAATTAAGTTTTTACAGGCCTATTCACCCCCTCTAGGCCTCCAGAGATCCTATAGGAGCTTGGCTATTGCGAGGGCATCCTTGTGAGGGGCTCCAACGAGGACTAGAGGGAAGCATGAGCTTCTCGATACCTCGGTAAAAATACCAGCATCGTCGAACGGGAGTTTGCATCTCTATCGCCCTTTACCTTCCGCACTTAATTTATGTACCTTGGCTGTGTGCTTACTTTCCTAGTTTAGTGCGATAGGCTAGTTGATAGGATTGAAACCTATGGTGTATAACTATTTTGCGGTAGAGATAGCAACACATCTAGTAAAACCTTAGTTGCACATGTAGATAGATTATTTCTTGTATAGGTTTTGATTAGATTGTTTTAGAGGCCATAGTTTAGAAATAGTTTTTAAGTTGTCTAATTCAACCCCCCTCTTAGGCATCACGGTTCCTTCAATTTGCAAACCACCAAGGGTAAGAGATGAACACAAGATTTATCGCCGAGCTTCGGTTGCTTGTCGACAACCTACGTCCTCGTTTTGGCGAGTCCCCAAACGATGATTCACGCGCTAACTAGCGTGACAAGATAGACCCACGACTTGGGTCTTGTAAGAATCAATCAAGTGGTTCACTCCAACTAGCCATGAGCATTCCACCTGGAGTACAAGAGCCAACAGGAATGGATAGTGGGCGGTGAAAAATAGGAGGCCAACAAATTTGGGAGGTCTAGTAGGAAGCCTGCTAGAGCTGCGTTTTTTTGCCTCCACTACCCAAATTAGGGATAGGAGGTCATTTTGATAGTGTTGCTGGAGATGCACTTACCATCCTTAACTTAGGCTATAAATACACACAATTTGTTGTTATGAACCATCTAGCCTAGCCAAGGCACCATATGCTACTAGCGGTGGCGGGAGCACATTGAGTGTGCCTCGTTCGACCCTCTAACATCGTACCTTTGTGCTTTGATAGTCACACTGGCGAGGGTTTTGTAAATAAGAGTGAGCGGCGTTTGATACTCATACACCAATGTTACATTTTAAGCGTGTTTGGTTCCTATATGGATTATCAAGTAGGGTTTAATTTTTTTGGGCAAATATAAAAAAATATTCATCCTATTTTCATTCTACTCGTAGTGGCAATTCCAAAAAAGTGCAGCAAACCCATTGTCCTCTTAGCCACCGCTCTCTGCCTATTTAGCGCACTAAGAGCATCTCTAAGAGTATTTCTAAAATTTACTATCTAAATCATCATTTGAAGAGTCATTTGCATAAAAATCGCTTTCGATATATTTTTACCCTCCAACAACTTTTCTATATCTTCTACGTACTCTAGAGAGCTTTTTTCGCTATCTATCTGACTATATTTGGATAACTAATTAAAAAAGTTGTTGGAGAGCATTTTTCGTCAAAATCTCTATTCCTTACGATTAGAAAAGATATAGAGTCTCTTGGAGTTGCTCTCCAAAAATCTTTCTAAAATTCACTATCTAAATCATCAATTAGAGCGTCATTTACATAAAAATCGTTTTCATAATCTTTCCACTTTCTGATAGTTTTTTTATATCTTGTGTGCACTCTAGAGAGCTATTCTCGTTTTTTTTTTATCTTTGACTAGCGAGGAATCCGGAATAGAAGATGGTTATATTTGATAACCAATTAAAGAAGCTGTTGGAGGGTATTTTTTTTTACCAAAATCTCTATTTCTAGCAATTGGAAAGAATATATCGAGTCTCTTTAAGTTGTTCTAAAAGTTTCTTTATATCCTTACTGATCGATAGGAATAGAGATTTTTGATGAATAATAATACGTTCCAGCATATTCTTTAATTAGATCCTAAGACCATCTCCAACAACGACATCCAAAATATAAGACCCATTCGACGTTTAGGTAGCGCTGCAGGCAAAGGGTTCAATACCCATTTTTTTGTCTTCTCCAACAACAGGACCCAAAAGAGAACCATTTCTGCAAAATGAGTTTTCAGGAGAGATGATGCTCATATTTGGGTTGTGTCTCTGCTACCACTCAAAATGGGTCTTCCATATAGATACTCTGTTAGAGACCGATACAATACCATCGAAGGTCTATTTTGGGTTGGATGCCCTTATAAGTCCTCTGTTGGAGATAGTCTAAATATTGCTATCCTCTGGTCCCGATTTCCAGTAGTCAAAGATGATTTTAAGTGAGTTTAACAAACAACAGAGACTCTTTAGATACTCACCAAATTCAAAGATGATTTTAAGTGAGTTTAACAAACAACAGAGACTCTTTAGATACTCACCAAATTTCTAAACCCCCCTCCATTTTTTCCGTCTTCTCAGTTGCTATCCCTACGAGTCTACGACCCTATCTCGCCTCCCAAGTTCCGAAGTCGATCACATCACGCAGCGAAGAAGAGAGGAAAAAAAAACAAGGGAAGAAAAAACCTTTGAAGATCCCAAACCCTAACAACGCTCTAGGCGAGCGGGAGCCATGAAGATCCCGTTCGTGTCCAAGCGAACGCACCGGTCGAGGGAGGACGCGGGGCCGTCGAACCCGCCTCCGGCTGTGCCGCAGCAGCCGCGGTCCCCGGCGAGGTCGGCGGCTGCGTCGGCGTCCTCGTCGCCGCCCGGAGCGGCGACCGGCGCCGCAGGGGAGGACTTCATTTCGCAGGAGGAGGAGTACCAGATGCAGCTGGCGATGGCGCTGTCGGCGTCGGCCTCGGTGTTGGGCAGCCGGGGCGCCGGGGACCCCGATGGGGAGCAGATCAGGAAGGCTAAGCTGATGAGCCTCGGAAGCGGAGAATCGGGTGCTGCTGGCGATCGGGGCGGGGTAGACTCTCCGGAGTCGCTCTCACGGCGGTATCGGGTAAGCTCCTAGCCAATTCAGTTGTTTCGCTGTGTGTATCTGGTATGTTGAATTATATCTTGGATTGCATGGTTATTAGACTAAGAAATGCCACTGGAGCCTAAGGCCATGCACAAAACCGGGGCGTGCCCATATCATCAGTTAATTTGAAGGTACAGTTCAGCTAGATTGATACCTTAAAACAGTTTTAGCACTTTAGTCGATTAGTTACCAATAATTGGAGTGAAAGATTTGGTGTAAAATATGCAGATTTTTAATACCAGGATATGTAGCACATGACAATAAGGCTAAGCATTCAAACAAGCATTCAATGTTATCAAGTCGCCCGACTAATCGTGATTAGTCATGATTAGTTGGGCTGATCGGTGCCATGGCGATCAGCTATGCACTACGATTAGTCGGGATTAATCGTGACTAATCGTGATTAGTCAGGCTGATCGGTGCCATGGCGACTAGGATCGATTAGACGATTTGATAGCATTGCAAGCATTTCTCTATCATTGTGTTAACGTATGTTTAGAAATTAGTACTAATGATCGATTGCATGGATGGGAGACTGTGTCAATGTTCTAGATCTCAGTACCTCAATGTTATGTGGTGCCTTGCTTGTGCAGTTAAAGCTACCCCTATTTTGAAGCATGTAAAACATATTGCATACAATTGAAGCTATGATTTGATTGTTTTGTTCTGAGTCCATAGTCCATACTTCTATCCTGGTCCAGCAAAATGTGAAAACAAACATTAACAAAAACAAAAGGATCTTGAAACTTTTAAGATATACAGTTATTCATAGTTATCAGGTACACGAAGTAGTGTAGCGAATGCTAAAAAGATTGCTTTTTCCAAACAAGTAGAAGTTGGACTTGAAATCAGCGATACCTGTTAGCATGCCCAATATTGAAGATTTGAAGCCAGTCTTTATTATTGCTAGATTTTAGGAGGAATGTTCTCAATGTAAGTCCTGGGATTAAAGTGGAAAAAACAAGTGTTCTCACACGATTTCATGTAGTCTACTATAATTGAAAGTATTAATAGCACTTCTATGGCATATTAGTTTCCTCCTTGATTCGACCCGATGAATATGACGAGCTCCAAAAATAACGTATGTCAATTACTTCCCATGGATGGTGGCTATAAGCAATATCTGCTCCTTTTGTATAAAAAAAAAATTACGGTTCATGACAATTGCCTTGCATGATAGCTGTTTATATTGGTGCCTTGCATAAGTCATGTTCATATACAAAAGTCCATATTTTATTGTTTTGAATTAGATTTGAAATTTGGAAAACAGCTGGTTTTCAGTTTTCACACTACTGGTAACTACCAAGATTTTCTGGTTCCTGCTTCTTTCAATACCCTGAGGAGCAGTGCACTGAAAAGATGTAGACAGTATCCTATAGAGGGAAGCTGATGTAGCAATCATGTTAGGTTTATATAAGTAGTAGTGTCAGCTTATGGTGTATCTTAACAGTGAACCATGTGTCATAGGGTACTCTATTAGATTTAGAAGTTTATAGTGTCAGCCTATGGGGTATCTTCATTGTGTCCTATGTATCATAGGGTACTCTGGATGCGGTCTTAGCTTGTATTTTGTTTTGTTTTGGCAATTGGCACTGAACCCTTGTTGATGTATCCATTTCTTACTCTAATATTTATTCGAACTTATTTAGGATTACAACTTTGTTGATTACAATGAGAAAGTTATTGATGGATTCTGCGAGGAACTAACCCCTCAGCAAAGTTGTACTGCTTGTTGTTGGAAATGTCATTAAAAGCAGACCAGTTTTTTATCACTAGTGACTGTTGTGATCTTGCAGGGACTGGGGCTACATTCTCTCTACGTCTTTGGAATTCATTGTTTCTGTTGTCTAGTCTCTTTAGTGCCACTGAACTTTTCCCAGATCCAATAGCCCTCAAAGGATTAAGACCCAAAAATATTTTTTTGGACTCATTGTCTTGAGGGTCAGAAAGTAATTCCATGTCCTCTTTCTGCTTTGAAAGTGCACCCGCACTTAATGTTTGATCTGATGGCTGCTGAGTTGTCAATGCACAGGGTGTGATAGCACTACATCCAGCAGTCAGTGGTAATGTCACAGCCCAAGGATCCTGAGCAGATGAAGCAGTTGTCTTCTCATACCCTGAATGATTGCCTGATACCCAATCGATATTGCTAGGCATATGCAATTGGTTATGTTTACACTCAGAATGTAATGCAACTGGTTCATTGTCCATGTTACTTATTGAATCAGACACCTGATTCTGAATCAGTGTTTGATGGGGCTTCAGTGAAGTGCCCTTTGAATTAAAGAAATATGCTGGAATAAGAGTGCCAGGGGAAGCCATCACATCAACCAAATATTCCCTGTGGGAAAAAGATAATTGGATGAAACTAATCAGCAGGAGAAGATGCAAATAAACTAGCTACATTGTTCAACAACTGACTCATAATGCATGAGTGGATTATTTTCACAGTGGAAGTGTGGCTGCTTAATGATTAACATGATGAATAAGTAGGAACATACATGTCATTGCCCATCTTTATAATGTTAATAGCATCATCTTCAACACCAGTGTAATGACTCCCTTTAACCAATTTGCATGGAATACCAACAGTGTCAGCAAGAATCTGCATGGATACAAAAGTTTGCATCAGCAAGACCAGAGAAAGCATGCTTCTAGACACCACACATTGCAAAGCCATATGGAAGTGTGCTAATTAATTATTCTGCTGCAGTTATACACTACTCCCCAGGTTTGGTAATCCCATGTTTATTTTGCTCATGTGTCTGTGTGCAATAAGATGCCTCTTGATTCATTACTCAACAGCATCAGTATGTTTCCAATCTGCTGAAGAAACCACTACTCCACTCTATGCTTCAAGAGGAGACAAGGTGAGACAAAAAAAACATATTGATAAAATGCAACTTACTGAAAGAAAAAGTATCTACATAAAGGTTAATACTTAAGTTGATTTATTTAATGTAAAATCTGGTTCTTCATCTACCAACATAAAATTGTTATAACTTTACTTTATATATATCCATCATAATTCTGGCCAAACAGGCTAATGAAGAGTTGGTGGCACAAACTCCATAAGAAACATGAATGGTACTTAAATACATAATAATGCTTACTTTAAGGAGCCAACCTTGAAAAGTAGGGCGCGGTGGCGAGACAAGCCTATGTCAATGCGGCCTATTGGCAGCAGACTTGTTTGGTGTGATGTCCTCTGCTCAATGCTTTTTCCTAACCACCTCGTAAACATTTCATTTGCATCTATCACAGGACCACCCATATGTTCTGCAACAACTTCAGCTATTCGCCGCACTGATACTGAAATGTCAGCACAGCCCAACATGCAGCACTGTGCTACTTCCTTCATCTCCCTTAAGGCATTATCAAATTTATGGTCAATCACAATCACTTCAAATCCAAGATCCCCAATGCTCATCTGAAGCTCAGCAAGCGATGGAATCTTTTTTCTGCCTGGACAACTCAGCTGAGAGGCCAAATATGTCGTAGAATCCATCAATAACTTTCTCATTGTAATCAACAAAGTTGTAATCCTAAATAAGTTCGAATAAATATTAGAGTAAGAAATGGATACATCAACAAGGGTTCAGTGCCAATTGCCAAAACAAAACAAAATACAAGCTAAGACCGCATCCAGAGTACCCTATGATACATAGGACACAATGAAGATACCCCATAGGCTGACACTATAAACTTCTAAATCTAATAGAGTACCCTATGACACATGGTTCACTGTTAAGATACACCATAAGCTGACACTACTACTTATATAAACCTAACATGATTGCTACATCAGCTTCCC
This sequence comes from Tripidium arundinaceum, assembly GCA_030439765.1. Taxonomy (NCBI): domain Eukaryota; kingdom Viridiplantae; phylum Streptophyta; class Magnoliopsida; order Poales; family Poaceae; genus Tripidium; species Tripidium arundinaceum. Next base: position 29,957 of record JAHUYU010000134.1, read on the forward strand.
TCTATAGGATACTGTCTACATCTTTTCAGTGCACTGCTCCTCAGGGTATTGAAAGAAGCAGGAACCAGAAAATCTTGGTAGTTACCAGTAGTGTGAAAACTGAAAACCAGCTGTTTTCCAAATTTCAAATCTAATTCAAAACAATAAAATATGGACTTTTGTATATGAACATGACTTATGCAAGGCACCAATATAAACAGCTATCATGCAAGGCAATTGTCATGAACCGTAATTTTTTTTTTATACAAAAGGAGCAGATATTGCTTATAGCCACCATCCATGGGAAGTAATTGACATACGTTATTTTTGGAGCTCGTCATATTCATCGGGTCGAATCAAGGAGGAAACTAATATGCCATAGAAGTGCTATTAATACTTTCAATTATAGTAGACTACATGAAATCGTGTGAGAACACTTGTTTTTTCCACTTTAATCCCAGGACTTACATTGAGAACATTCCTCCTAAAATCTAGCAATAATAAAGACTGGCTTCAAATCTTCAATATTGGGCATGCTAACAGGTATCGCTGATTTCAAGTCCAACTTCTACTTGTTTGGAAAAAGCAATCTTTTTAGCATTCGCTACACTACTTCGTGTACCTGATAACTATGAATAACTGTATATCTTAAAAGTTTCAAGATCCTTTTGTTTTTGTTAATGTTTGTTTTCACATTTTGCTGGACCAGGATAGAAGTATGGACTATGGACTCAGAACAAAACAATCAAATCATAGCTTCAATTGTATGCAATATGTTTTACATGCTTCAAAATAGGGGTAGCTTTAACTGCACAAGCAAGGCACCACATAACATTGAGGTACTGAGATCTAGAACATTGACACAGTCTCCCATCCATGCAATCGATCATTAGTACTAATTTCTAAACATACGTTAACACAATGATAGAGAAATGCTTGCAATGCTATCAAATCGTCTAATCGATCCTAGTCGCCATGGCACCGATCAGCCTGACTAATCACGATTAGTCACGATTAATCCCGACTAATCGTAGTGCATAGCTGATCGCCATGGCACCGATCAGCCCAACTAATCATGACTAATCACGATTAGTCGGGCGACTTGATAACATTGAATGCTTGTTTGAATGCTTAGCCTTATTGTCATGTGCTACATATCCTGGTATTAAAAATCTGCATATTTTACACCAAATCTTTCACTCCAATTATTGGTAACTAATCGACTAAAGTGCTAAAACTGTTTTAAGGTATCAATCTAGCTGAACTGTACCTTCAAATTAACTGATGATATGGGCACGCCCCGGTTTTGTGCATGGCCTTAGGCTCCAGTGGCATTTCTTAGTCTAATAACCATGCAATCCAAGATATAATTCAACATACCAGATACACACAGCGAAACAACTGAATTGGCTAGGAGCTTACCCGATACCGCCGTGAGAGCGACTCCGGAGAGTCTACCCCGCCCCGATCGCCAGCAGCACCCGATTCTCCGCTTCCGAGGCTCATCAGCTTAGCCTTCCTGATCTGCTCCCCATCGGGGTCCCCGGCGCCCCGGCTGCCCAACACCGAGGCCGACGCCGACAGCGCCATCGCCAGCTGCATCTGGTACTCCTCCTCCTGCGAAATGAAGTCCTCCCCTGCGGCGCCGGTCGCCGCTCCGGGCGGCGACGAGGACGCCGACGCAGCCGCCGACCTCGCCGGGGACCGCGGCTGCTGCGGCACAGCCGGAGGCGGGTTCGACGGCCCCGCGTCCTCCCTCGACCGGTGCGTTCGCTTGGACACGAACGGGATCTTCATGGCTCCCGCTCGCCTAGAGCGTTGTTAGGGTTTGGGATCTTCAAAGGTTTTTTCTTCCCTTGTTTTTTTTTCCTCTCTTCTTCGCTGCGTGATGTGATCGACTTCGGAACTTGGGAGGCGAGATAGGGTCGTAGACTCGTAGGGATAGCAACTGAGAAGACGGAAAAAATGGAGGGGGGTTTAGAAATTTGGTGAGTATCTAAAGAGTCTCTGTTGTTTGTTAAACTCACTTAAAATCATCTTTGAATTTGGTGAGTATCTAAAGAGTCTCTGTTGTTTGTTAAACTCACTTAAAATCATCTTTGACTACTGGAAATCGGGACCAGAGGATAGCAATATTTAGACTATCTCCAACAGAGGACTTATAAGGGCATCCAACCCAAAATAGACCTTCGATGGTATTGTATCGGTCTCTAACAGAGTATCTATATGGAAGACCCATTTTGAGTGGTAGCAGAGACACAACCCAAATATGAGCATCATCTCTCCTGAAAACTCATTTTGCAGAAATGGTTCTCTTTTGGGTCCTGTTGTTGGAGAAGACAAAAAAATGGGTATTGAACCCTTTGCCTGCAGCGCTACCTAAACGTCGAATGGGTCTTATATTTTGGATGTCGTTGTTGGAGATGGTCTTAGGATCTAATTAAAGAATATGCTGGAACGTATTATTATTCATCAAAAATCTCTATTCCTATCGATCAGTAAGGATATAAAGAAACTTTTAGAACAACTTAAAGAGACTCGATATATTCTTTCCAATTGCTAGAAATAGAGATTTTGGTAAAAAAAAATACCCTCCAACAGCTTCTTTAATTGGTTATCAAATATAACCATCTTCTATTCCGGATTCCTCGCTAGTCAAAGATAAAAAAAAAACGAGAATAGCTCTCTAGAGTGCACACAAGATATAAAAAAACTATCAGAAAGTGGAAAGATTATGAAAACGATTTTTATGTAAATGACGCTCTAATTGATGATTTAGATAGTGAATTTTAGAAAGATTTTTGGAGAGCAACTCCAAGAGACTCTATATCTTTTCTAATCGTAAGGAATAGAGATTTTGACGAAAAATGCTCTCCAACAACTTTTTTAATTAGTTATCCAAATATAGTCAGATAGATAGCGAAAAAAGCTCTCTAGAGTACGTAGAAGATATAGAAAAGTTGTTGGAGGGTAAAAATATATCGAAAGCGATTTTTATGCAAATGACTCTTCAAATGATGATTTAGATAGTAAATTTTAGAAATACTCTTAGAGATGCTCTTAGTGCGCTAAATAGGCAGAGAGCGGTGGCTAAGAGGACAATGGGTTTGCTGCACTTTTTTGGAATTGCCACTACGAGTAGAATGAAAATAGGATGAATATTTTTTTATATTTGCCCAAAAAAATTAAACCCTACTTGATAATCCATATAGGAACCAAACACGCTTAAAATGTAACATTGGTGTATGAGTATCAAACGCCGCTCACTCTTATTTACAAAACCCTCGCCAGTGTGACTATCAAAGCACAAAGGTACGATGTTAGAGGGTCGAACGAGGCACACTCAATGTGCTCCCGCCACCGCTAGTAGCATATGGTGCCTTGGCTAGGCTAGATGGTTCATAACAACAAATTGTGTGTATTTATAGCCTAAGTTAAGGATGGTAAGTGCATCTCCAGCAACACTATCAAAATGACCTCCTATCCCTAATTTGGGTAGTGGAGGCAAAAAAACGCAGCTCTAGCAGGCTTCCTACTAGACCTCCCAAATTTGTTGGCCTCCTATTTTTCACCGCCCACTATCCATTCCTGTTGGCTCTTGTACTCCAGGTGGAATGCTCATGGCTAGTTGGAGTGAACCACTTGATTGATTCTTACAAGACCCAAGTCGTGGGTCTATCTTGTCACGCTAGTTAGCGCGTGAATCATCGTTTGGGGACTCGCCAAAACGAGGACGTAGGTTGTCGACAAGCAACCGAAGCTCGGCGATAAATCTTGTGTTCATCTCTTACCCTTGGTGGTTTGCAAATTGAAGGAACCGTGATGCCTAAGAGGGGGGTTGAATTAGACAACTTAAAAACTATTTCTAAACTATGGCCTCTAAAAC
>JAHUYU010001395.1:0-33933 GCA_030439765.1 Tripidium arundinaceum
AGTGAATAAAGAAAAGAAAAAAAAGAGAAAGAAAAAAGAAAAAAAAAAAGAGTAGAGAGAAAGAACCGTACACTCATTGATATGGCAAGGACAATGCTAGATGAGTACAAGACTTTGGACCTATTTTGGTGTGAAGCTATCAACACCGCTTGCCATGCTATCAACCGTCTCTACTTGCACAAGAAGTTGAAGAAGACCTCATATGAGCTTCTAACCGGTAACAAACCAAAGGTGTCATATTTTAGAGTATTTGGGTGTAAGTGTTTCATATTTAACAAGAAACCCAAAACCTCTAAGTTTGCACCTAAAGTTGATGAGGGTATTCTTCTTGGATATGGGTCAAATGAGCATGCCTACCGTGTCTTCAACAAAGCCTCCGGTAGAGTTGAAGTAGCGATAGATGTGACATTTGATGAATCTAATGGCTCTCAAGTAGAGCAAATTGATCTAAGTGTTGTAGGAAAGGAGGACCCACCTTGTAAGGCAATCAAGCAATTGGCTATCGGTGATGTTAGGCCACAAGAAGAAAAAGCTACTGAAGAGGAGGATCCCCAAGTTGCTGTAGAACAAGTTTCCGCTGACGTACCTGATGCAAAGCAGCAACACCAGCAGCAGGCAAAGGAACAGAGGGCGGCAGTGCCGCTCCCTGAGGGGGGCAGTGCCGCCCCTCCCCAGCAAGGAGCTGCTGGTCCATCCTCAGCACCTGATCAAGACCTGGCACCCATACTTGAAGCTGATGAAGATTATGATGAGGATATTGAAGAAGTTGATGAGCAAGGCACTCCGGAGCATCCAAGGCTACGCCAAACTATACAACGGGACCATCCCGTTGACAATATCCTTGGAAGTCTTCGAAGGGGAGTAACTATTTCGTTCACATTTAGCAAACTTTTGCAGATTTTACTCGTTTGTTTCCTCTTTGGAGCCTCTCAAGGTAGAAGATGCACTTGGAGATCCGGATTGGGTGTTGGCAATGCAAGAAGAGCTCAACAACTTCACAAGAAATGAAGTGTGGACCTTGGTGGAAAGACCCAAGACCAACATCATTGGTACCAAGTGGGTCTTTCGCAACAAGCAAGATGAGAATGGCATGGTGACAAGGAACAAGGCAAAATTGGTTGCTCAAGGTTTCACTCAAGTGGAGGGCTTGGACTTTGATGAGACCTTTGCACCGGTAGCCAATTGCTTGATTGCCTTACAAGGTGGGTCCTCCTTTCCTACAACACTTAGATCAATTTGCTCTACTTGAGAGCCATTAGATTCATCAAATGTCACATCTATCGCTACTTCAACTCTACCGGAGGCTTTGTTGAAGACACGGTAGGCATGCTCATTTGACCCATATCCAAGAAGAATACCCTCATCAACTTTAGGTGCAAACTTAGAGGTTTTGGGTTTCTTGTTAAATATGAAACACTTACACCCAAATACTCTAAAATATGACACCTTTGGTTTGTTACCGGTTAGAAGCTCATATGAGGTCTTCTTCAACTTCTTGTGCAAGTAGAGACGGTTGATAGCATGGCAAGCGGTGTTGATAGCTTCACACCAAAATAGGTCCAAAGTCTTGTACTCATCTAGCATTGTCCTTGCCATATCAATGAGTGTACGGTTCTTTCTCTCTACTATACCATTTTGTTGAGGGGTGTATGGTGTTGAAAACTCATGCTTGATGCCCTCATCATCAAGAAACTCCTCCACCAAGGTGTTCTTGAATTCGGTCCCATTGTCACTTCTCACTTTCTTGATAGGAAGACCAAACTCCTTTTGAGCCCTCCTAACAAAGATCTTCACCTTCTCTTGAACTTGTGACTTGTCATACACAAAGAACACCCAAGTGAAACGAGAATAATCATCAACAATAAAAAGACCATATTTGTTACCCCCGATGCTAAGATAGGCCACCGGTCCAAAGAGATCCATGTGAATCAACTCCAATGGTTGAATGGTGGTCATGATACTCTTTGGTGGGTGAAGTGCACCTACTTGCTTTCCGGCTTGGCAAGCACTACATATTCTGTCTTTCTCAAAATGAACATTTGTTAGTCCAAGGATGTGTTCATCTTTTAAAAGTTTGGCCAAGTTCCTCATCCCAACATGAGCTAGACGGTGATGCCATAACCAGCCCATGCTAGATTTTGCCACTAAACAAGTCTCAAGATTGGCTTTACTTTTGTTGAAATCAATTAGGTAAAGCTTATTCTTTAAGCGACCCGTAAAGACAATAGAGCAATCCTCCCTTTTAAAGACTTCCACACCCACATCCGTAAAGAGACAATTGTAGCCCATCTCACATAATTGTGAAACTGACAACAAGTTGTAACTCAACAAATCAACATGTAAAACATTAGAAATTGAATGTTCAAGTGTGATTTCAACTTTACCAAGACCGATTACTCCCCCTTTGGAATTGTCTCCAAAGACTATGTTCTCGGTTGAGCTTTTCATAGGGGAGTAGGAAGAGAACATACTCCTTTCTCCGGTCATATGATTTGTACATCCGCTGTCAAGCACCCAACTTGACCCACCGGAGGAGTATGCCTGCAAAACAAATTAGTTCTTTGATTTAGGTCCCCAAATGTTCTTGGGGCCTTGCATGTTAGTAACAAGAATTTTAGGAACCCAAATAGAAGTGTTATGATAAACATTAGTTTCTTTGCCAACATATTTGGCAACCACTTCTCCTTTTCTGTTGTTCTTTAATATGAAGCAAGAATCCAAGCTTTGTCTAAGTGCTTGAGCCTTTGGTTGATAGGCATACTTGTTTGGAGTGTTCCAAATTGATTTCTTTGGCTTTTGGGACTCTTGCTTTAGCTGTGACACCCTCTTGTTGTGCTTGTCATGAGATGGGGCAGCATGAGTGACCTTCCCTTTTCTGTGGGGGGCGGCACTGCCGCCCTGGGTTGGCTATGCTGCTCGGGGCTGCCTTTGTGCCACCTCCTGTGCAGGTCTCTCTGTACTCATTCTGCCTTTACTCATGAACTGAACACATTCATACCCATTTACAACCTTTCTCCCATTTACCTTGCTTCCTTTGGTGTGTCCTAGTCCATCCTTGATGTGTGGGTGTCTTCCATTCTTGTATTGTGGCTGCCTTGGTTGACTTCCTTTGCCACTAGATTGCTTATTCTCAGCTGTACACCCTTTTTCAATCAACCCATTTAGCCTAGCAATCTCAATTTTCATAGCCTCCATGTTTGCAAGGTTAGTGGCATAATTATCCAAGTCAACATTATAGCATTTTCCACAACCTTGATTAGTGGAAGGATATGAGGCATCCTTTGCTTTAGAGGGCTGTGAGGTGCTCTCCCTAAGAAGGTTATATTGCAGCTCCATCTTTTTGTACTTGTTATTCAAGTCACAATATTTTTGATTGAGTGCAACATTTGCCTTCTTTGTGAGAGCATGGTCCTCTTGCTCTTTGGCCAAGGCCTTGCGCAAGACATCCATCTCACTTCTCTCTAAAGCAAGAGCTTCCTTGCTAGCAATATAGAGATCCTCTTGTTTTATGAGTGCATCTTCTCTAATTGCTAACTCGGCTTGAAGGCTCTCATATTCTTCCATTAGTCTAGCGATGAATTGTTTGGTCTTAGCATCCAACTTTTTAGTTATTTTGCTTATTTCTTCATCACTAGATTCATCATCACTAGAGCTATCACTAAGATCACTACTAGAGATGTCACTTGGAGGTGGAGTAGGTGTGGTTTTAGATTTTACCTTCTCACCCCTTGCCATGAGACAAGTGTGAGGGGCGTAGTAGTCATCATCGGACATGTTGTTGAAGAGCTTTGGTGAGGAGGATGTCTTGTGAATTGCCACGGTTGCAAGCTTCTCATCCTCATCACTTGAGCTATCATATGTAGAGTCCCACTCATGCCCAATGTGTGCTTCACCTACATTCTTCTTCCCTCTTCTAGGGTAGGGCTTGCTATCTTTCTTGTCCTTCTTGTATTTGTTGTCTTTGCTCTCATTAGGACAATGAGCAATAAAGTGCTCAGTGCTGCCACAATTGTAGCAAGTCCTCTTCTTCTTGTTGGGGAACCTCCTATTCATGAATTTGTATCCTTGCTCCTTCAACCCTCTCTTGTACTTTTTCATGAAAAGTGCTAAGTCCTCCACCTTCTCATATGGTGCATCATCACTCTCTTCTTCTTTTTCTTTTTCTTCTCTTGTTTCTCTTCTTCTTTCTCTCTCTAGTTTCTTGTTTCTCCACCTTGAAGAGAGAGAGAAGGGGTGACAATGACTGGATGGAGTGAGGATGAGTGAAATCTGGTGGCTCAAGTCATCCAGTTCATGCTGAAGGTAGTCCGGCAGAACATGAAACTTGGGAATTTTGGAAATTAGATAAAGAAAAATCTGATATTGGGGTTCTAGTACAACTCATGAGGGTTATAGGAACCACTTAAGGCTCAGAGATCATCTTCGAGGTGATAACTTCAGGATTTTGACTTCGATTGACTAGAGTTGACTAGGGTTGACTTGGTTTGACTAGAGGGGTGTTGTGAAGACATTAGCTAGATTTGGGTCCTTGTTGATCAAGAATTGAGGTTGGGTGGGTTCCACTAGAATGATAAACATCACTGGAAGAGGATCGAAGAGAGAGATCATGTGTCAAGGTCCAAAGAGACAAGTGAATCAAAGGGTTCTTAGCGATCAGCAGGAGCTCATGTCATGGTCCAAAGGAGTTGCTGGTTAGGATTCAGTGGTTTCAATGTTTTTTCTGAAAAGTTCAAGTTGGAATGATCGTTGGGTCATGACAACATGCCCTAACTTGGGCAATGTATGACATTAAGGGTGGATCCACTGTAAGTGCAATCAAGCCCTAAAGTGGGTTTTGGTATTGATGACCCCTCAATTAGAGGACTAATGAGATTTATTGAGATGACAAGCAGGGAATCAAATAGGAGGATGATGAACAGGTTGCATGTACCCCATAATTGCTATGGATGGCTATGCTGGACTCAAAAGGGTTTAAATTCATTTTATTTTGAATATTGAGTTTAGGTATGCCGTACTATAAAGAGGGATTCTAGGACAACTGTGTCAACTGTGCAACCAGATGCTCAAATCTTCAGAAATACATCCTCTCACCCAGCCTTAATAACCAGCCAAAATTCATCCTATTTGGGCTATTAAAGGCAGGGCGGCAGTGCCGCCCTTAGAGAGCGGCAGTGCCGCCCTCTGATGACCGTTGGGCTCCGGCCCGTATTTATACAGCAGACCCAGCCCACAACGGTCATCTTCTTCCTCCGCTCGTTCAGTTCGAAACTAGACAGATCAAAAGCTCATCCTCTCTCCTCCATTGAAGCTACACCTTCCCTCAAGCCGATCTGTGATTTCCACCATCAAAACTTGAGAGAAAAGGCAGCAAAACTCAATAGGAGAGCAGATCCACTGATTCCCAAAGTCAAAAGAGCATTTGGTTCACGTTTGGCCGGCGGTTCTAGGGTTTATTACTCTTGGAGCTTGCTCCTAGCCGGCTAGGCGTCGCCCAAGAGCTTGCCAACTGTTGTGGCATCCTTGGAAAGTTTGTAATCCAAGATTGCAGCTAGTGAATCACCTCTCATCTCAAGAGTTCACTCTCTTGACTTGAGATCGAGGAGAAAGGCAAGCCTTGGTGGCAAGCCCAAGCCTTTTGTGGCTTCCTCAACAACGTGGACGTAGGCAAGCCTTGGTGGCAAGCTGAACCACGGGGTAAATCTTGTCACATGTTCTTATTGTGTTCTTGATGTTCTTCATGTTCTAGGGTTAGTGCTAGACCTTAGATCTGTGTGATTACAAGCATTCTGTGGTATTTAGTCTTCGAGCTGAATTTTCTCTTCATATTGCATCGTTACACTGCTTAGGCTATCAGATTACATACTGCAAAGTTTCAGCTCGTTTGAGTTATTATTTGAGGTGCGGCAGTGCCGCCCTAGGTTCTGATTGAATTTCGAGCTAAGTTTTTGCAGGCCTATTCACCTCCCCTCTAGGCCATCTTTGTGTACCAGAGATCCTACAAGTGGTATCAGATCCAGGTTCCTCTTATACGCTTCACCGCGTGAGGAATGGAGGGCGGAGGAGCATCGGGAGCAGCTCAACAAGTCAATCCACATGACTTGGATCTGCACGAAACTGAGAGTAGCGATCTCTCCGTCTCTACCGCAGTGGAGGACTTTCCTCCGTTGAGATCCGATGCGGAGAAGAGACCGCAAGATGATGAAGAGAAAAGAAAAAGAAAAGCCGAAAAGAAAAAGAGAAGAGAAGCAAGAGAAGCCGAGAAGGAGAAGCAGCGGCTTCAAGACAAGAAGAGAAGAAAAGAAGAAAGAAGACTCAAGAGAGAAGAAAGAAGCAAAAGAAGAGAAGCAAGGAAGAAGGAGCAAGAAAAGCTCAAGGCCGTGCATGTGTCATCTAGTGAGCTCTCTAGTAGCTTCGATGATGGCGATGATGATGAGTCCTACATCAAGCCAAAGAAGGGTAGCAAGGACAAGGGCAGCAGCAACAACAAGAAGAAATACTCCGCCGTATCATTTAACTATTCTTCTTTGACTAACCATGATCGCAAGTCTTTTATCAATGTGCCCGCGGGCAAGTTACCCAAGTTTGATGGGACTAACTTTGCCAAGTGGAAGCACTTGATGAAGGCTTATCTTGTAGGTCTTCATCCTGGCATTTGAGAGATTGTATGCAATGGTGTTGAGCCTCCAATGGATCCCGAAAACCCCACAAATGATGAGTTGGCAGCCATCCATCTCAATGGACAAGCCACTAGTGTGCTTCTTAGTGCATTGGATGGTGATGAGTATAATAGAGTGATGGGTGTGGATGTTGCCAAGCAGATTTGGGACACTTTGCACATTGCACATGAAGGTGTTGACAAAGTAAGAAAGGCAAGAATTGATTTATTGATGGCCAAGCTCAACCGGTTTGTGATCATAGATGGTGAAGGGCTCCAAGAGATGTTTGATAGATTGATGACGATGGTTGGCAAGATTAGAGGCTATGGTTGTAATGAGCTTGATGACCACAAGGTTGTCAAAATTATATTGGAAGCCTACTCACCAAGAAATGAGACCGTGGTTACTCTCATTAGATATAAGAAGAAGTTTGAGCACTTCAATCCAAATGATGTGCTTGGAAGAATCTTGACATTTGATATGCAAAGAGAAGAAGCAAATGAGAGGAGAAAACTTGGTGAGTTGCAAGCCAAGCTAGATGGCATGAAGATAAAGGATGTGGCACTCAAGGCAACCAAGGCAAGCAAGGAAGGACCAACAAACAAGCAAAGGGGCAGCAAGCAAGCATCAACAAGCAAGCCTAAAGAAGTCAAGCAAATCCAAGAAGAAGATGAAGTAACAACATCATCAAGTGAAGATGAGAGTGATGATGCACCATATGAGAAGGTGGAGGACTTAGCACTTTTCATGAAAAAGTACAAGAGAGGGTTGAAGGAGCAAGGATACAAATTCATGAATAGGAGGTTCCCCAACAAGAAGAAGAGGACTTGCTACAATTGTGGCAGCACTGAGCACTTTATTGCTCATTGTCCTAATGAGAGCAAAGACAACAAATACAAGAAGGACAAGAAAGATAGCAAGCCCTACCCTAGAAGAGGGAAGAAGAATGTAGGTGAAGCACACATTGGGCATGAGTGGGACTCTACATATGATAGCTCAAGTGATGAGGATGAGAAGCTTGCAACCGTGGCAATTCACAAGACATCCTCCTCACCAAAGCTCTTCAACAACATGTCCGATGATGACTACTACGCCCCTCACACTTGTCTCATGGCAAGGGGTGAGAAGGTAAAATCTAAAACCACACCTACTCCACCTCCAAGTGACATCTCTAGTAGTGATCTTAGTGATAGCTCTAGTGATGATGAATCTAGTGATGAAGAAATAAGCAAAATAACTAAAAAGTTGGATGCTAAGACCAAACAATTCATCGCTAGACTAATGGAAGAATATGAGAGCCTTCAAGCCGAGTTAGCAATTAGAGAAGATGCACTCATAAAACAAGAGGATCTCTATATTGCTAGCAAGGAAGCTCTTGCTTTAGAGAGAAGTGAGATGGATGTCTTGCGCAAGGCCTTGGCCAAAGAGCAAGAGGACCATGCTCTCACAAAGAAGGCAAATGTTGCACTCAATCAAAAATATTGTGACTTGAATAACAAGTACAAAAAGATGGAGCTGCAATATAACCTTCTTAGGGAGAGCACCTCACAGCCCTCTAAAGCAAAGGATGCCTCATATCCTTCCACTAATCAAGGTTGTGGAAAATGCTATAATGTTGACTTGGATAATTATGCCACTAACCTTGCAAACATGGAGGCTATGAAAATTGAGATTGCTAGGCTAAATGGGTTGATTGAAAAAGGGTGTACAGCTGAGAATAAGCAATCTAGTGGCAAAGGAAGTCAACCAAGGCAGCCACAATACAAGAATGGAAGACACCCACACATCAAGGATGGACTAGGACACACCAAAGGAAGCAAGGTAAATGGGAGAAAGGTTGTAAATGGGTATGAATGTGTTCAGTTCATGAGTAAAGGCAGAATGAGTACAGAGAGACCTGCACAGGAGGTGGCACAAAGGCAGCCCCGAGCAGCATAGCCAACCCAGGGCGGCAGTGCCGCCCCCCACAGAAAAGGGAAGGTCACTCATGCTGCCCCATCTCATGACAAGCACAACAAGAGGGTGTCACAGCTAAAGCAAGAGTCCCAAAAGCCAAAGAAATCAATTTGGAACACTCCAAACAAGTATGCCTATCAACCAAAGGCTCAAGCACTTAGACAAAGCTTGGATTCTTGCTTCATATTAAAGAACAACAGAAAAGGAGAAGTGGTTGCCAAATATGTTGGCAAAGAAACTAATGTTTATCATAACACTTCTATTTGGGTTCCTAAAATTCTTGTTACTAACATGCAAGGCCCCAAGAACATTTGGGGACCTAAATCAAAGAACTAATTTGTTTTGCAGGCATACTCCTCCGGTGGGTCAAGTTGGGTGCTTGACAGCGGATGTACAAATCATATGACCGGAGAAAGGAGTATGTTCTCTTCCTACTCCCCTATGAAAAGCTCAACCGAGAACATAGTCTTTGGAGACAATTCCAAAGGGGGAGTAATCGGTCTTGGTAAAGTTGAAATCACACTTGAACATTCAATTTCTAATGTTTTACATGTTGATTTGTTGAGTTACAACTTGTTGTCAGTTTCACAATTATGTGAGATGGGCTACAATTGTCTCTTTACGGATGTGGGTGTGGAAGTCTTTAAAAGGGAGGATTGCTCTATTGTCTTTACGGGTCGCTTAAAGAATAAGCTTTACCTAATTGATTTCAACAAAAGTAAAGCCAATCTTGAGACTTGTTTAGTGGCAAAATCTAGCATGGGCTGGTTATGGCATCACCGTCTAGCTCATGTTGGGATGAGGAACTTGGCCAAACTTTTAAAAGATGAACACATCCTTGGACTAACAAATGTTCATTTTGAGAAAGACAGAATATGTAGTGCTTGCCAAGCCGGAAAGCAAGTAGGTGCACTTCACCCACCAAAGAGTATCATGACCACCATTCAACCATTGGAGTTGATTCACATGGATCTCTTTGGACCGGTGGCCTATCTTAGCATCGGGGGTAACAAATATGGTCTTTTTATTGTTGATGATTATTCTCGTTTCACTTGGGTGTTCTTTGTGTATGACAAGTCACAAGTTCAAGAGAAGGTGAAGATCTTTGTTAGGAGGGCTCAAAAGGAGTTTGGTCTTCCTATCAAGAAAGTGAGAAGTGACAATGGGACCGAATTCAAGAACACCTTGGTGGAGGAGTTTCTTGATGATGAGGGCATCAAGCATGAGTTTTCAACACCATACACCCCTCAACAAAATGGTATAGTAGAGAGAAAGAACCGTACACTCATTGATATGGCAAGGACAATGCTAGATGAGTACAAGACTTTGGACCTATTTTGGTGTGAAGCTATCAACACCGCTTGCCATGCTATCAACCGTCTCTACTTGCACAAGAAGTTGAAGAAGACCTCATATGAGCTTCTAACCGGTAACAAACCAAAGGTGTCATATTTTAGAGTATTTGGGTGTAAGTGTTTCATATTTAACAAGAAACCCAAAACCTCTAAGTTTGCACCTAAAGTTGATGAGGGTATTCTTCTTGGATATGGGTCAAATGAGCATGCCTACCGTGTCTTCAACAAAGCCTCCGGTAGAGTTGAAGTAGCGATAGATGTGACATTTGATGAATCTAATGGCTCTCAAGTAGAGCAAATTGATCTAAGTGTTGTAGGAAAGGAGGACCCACCTTGTAAGGCAATCAAGCAATTGGCTATCGGTGATGTTAGGCCACAAGAAGAAAAAGCTACTGAAGAGGAGGATCCCCAAGTTGCTGTAGAACAAGTTTCCGCTGACGTACCTGATGCAAAGCAGCAACACCAGCAGCAGCAAAGGAACAGAGGGCGGCAGTGCCGCTCCCTGAGGGGGGCAGTGCCGCCCCTCCCCAGCAAGGAGCTGCTGGTCCATCCTCAGCACCTGATCAAGACCTGGCACCCATACTTGAAGCTGATGAAGATTATGATGAGGATATTGAAGAAGTTGATGAGCAAGGCACTCCGGAGCATCCAAGGCTACGCCAAACTATACAACGGGACCATCCCGTTGACAATATCCTTGGAAGTCTTCGAAGGGGAGTAACTATTTCGTTCACATTTAGCAAACTTTTGCAGATTTTACTCGTTTGTTTCCTCTTTGGAGCCTCTCAAGGTAGAAGATGCACTTGGAGATCCGGATTGGGTGTTGGCAATGCAAGAAGAGCTCAACAACTTCACAAGAAATGAAGTGTGGACCTTGGTGGAAAGACCCAAGACCAACATCATTGGTACCAAGTGGGTCTTTCGCAACAAGCAAGATGAGAATGGCATGGTGACAAGGAACAAGGCAAAATTGGTTGCTCAAGGTTTCACTCAAGTGGAGGGCTTGGACTTTGATGAGACCTTTGCACCGGTAGCAAGGCTTGAAGCAATCCGTATACTTCTAGCCTATGCTGTCCATCATGACTTCAAGCTATATCAATTGGATGTCAAGAGTGTATTCCTCAATGGCCCAATTCAAGAGTTGGTGTATGTTGAGCAACCAGCAGGATTTGAAGATCTCAAATTTCCCAATCATGTCTACAAGCTCCATAAGGCGCTCTATGGGCTTAAGCAAGCACCAAGAGCATGGTATAAATGCCTTAAGGACTTCTTGCTCAAACAAGGCTTTGAAATAGGCAAAGCCGACCCTACTCTCTTCACTCACAAGATTAACAAAGATATTTTTGTGTGCCAAATATATGTCGATGACATAATATTTGGTAGTACTAACCATTCTTTTTGTGAGGAATTTAGTAGGACCATGACAAAGAGATTTCAGATGTCCATGATGGGTGAATTGAAGTACTTCCTCGGATTTCAAGTCAAGCAATTGAAGGAAGGTACATTCATTAGCCAAACCAAGTATACACATGACATGTTGAAGAAATTTGACATGGACAAGGCTAAGCCCATCAAGACTCCAATGGCTATCAATGGACATCTTGATCTCAATGAGGAAGGGAAAGCCGTGGATATGAAGGTATATCGCTCCATGATTGGCTCCCTGCTTTATTTATGTGCATTTAGGCCGGACATAATGCTTAGTGTGTGCATGTGTGCTAGATTTCAAGCCAACCCTAAAGAGTGTCATTTAATGGCTGTTAAGAGAATCTTAAGATATCTAGTACACACTCCTAACCTTGGTTTATGGTATCCCAAGGGCTCTAAGTTCAATCTACTTGGCTATTCAGATTCTGATTATGCCGGTTGCAAAGTAGATAGAAAAAGCACTTCGGGGACATGTCAATTCCTTGGACGGTCTCTAGTGTCTTGGAGCTCTAAGAAGCAAAATTGTGTTGCTCTATCCACCGCCGAGGCCGAGTATGTTGCAGCCGGTGCATGTTGTGCTCAACTACTTTGGATGAGGCAAACCCTCAATGATTTCGGATGTCGATTTACCAAAATCCCATTATTGTGCGACAATGAAAGTGCCATAAAGCTCGCAAACAATCCCGTAAACCACTCAAGAACTAAGCACATAGACATCCGACATCATTTCTTGAGAGACCACGAAACTAAAGGAGATATCGAATTACGCCATGTGAGCACCGAAAAACAACTAGCCGATATCTTCACTAAGCCTCTAGACGAGACAAGATTTTGTGCTTTGCGTAGTGAGCTAAATATCTTGGATTCTCGTAACGTGGTTTGAAATTTAGCATGCCTCTGATTGTTCACTAGAAGACATAGGAAAAGAATTTGAAAATCTTTATTACTGTGCTTCAAAACGTTTTCAAAAGCTCGATTCAAGGGTCATGACCATAGTCTGTAATGTTGTATGATTACTAGTCATGAAACTTGGAGAATATATGTTTAGAACTGTGGTGAATATGGTCAAAAAGGTTTCAGCTGTAGCTCTCTGTTTTTCAGAGGGCGGCAGTGCCAGCCTCTGTTTCTCTGGCCATTGTCGATCAGGTTTCTCTGGGTCACGGGTCTCTCTCTCCCTTATCTATTCTGCCCAACACCGTGACCCAACTCTGTTGCCTTTGTCCTCTTCCACCCAGCAGCTCTCTACCTCTCTTTCTCTCCTCTTCAACAAGAGAGAAAGGGGTTGCCACCCTCCGTTGCCGTCCTAGAGGCCGGCAGTGCCGCTCCATCATCGGCCCTCTCCTCTACGAAGCCGTGGTGTAGCTAGCCCCCTTGGGAAGGGGCATTCTCTCCTCATCTCCTCACTCCACGAGTTTGGCAAGGTGAAACCCTAACTCCTCTTGATCTATGCAATGTGTTGGTTTTGGCCATGGATTTCAGTTTCTAGGGGGAGTATGAAGGTTTTATAAGTGGATTGAATGGTTGATTTAAATCAATTTAGGGTTTCCACTTTGGAATCTCTCATGGAGGGCAACAATGTTGACCCTAAGGTGAATATATTACCCATGGCTGTATAAAAACAGTCAAATCCCATGGTGGATTCAATAGTTGACACCCCAAATTGATTGGATTCAACCTTTCCATTCAAATCTTGAATTTCTTCATATTTAATCTTTCAAATCCATGGAGAAATCAACATGATCTATTTTCGACATTGTTTCTGAGGTTGTCACTGGGTGTAGAAGTAGTTGAATACTAGGGTTAGCTCGTGTGAAAAACTGGAGCAAAAACTCCAGAGGAACTGAGAGCGGCAGTGCCGCTCCTAGGGGCGGCAGTGCCGCCCTGCCCAGAAAATTTTCTGGACAGTCCCTCTGGACTTCATGTTCTCAGTTTCTCCTATGTGTTAATCCTAGTGCACAGCTACTGCTAGTGCCCTTCTGTACAATTTCTTATAATGTCCCTTCTGAAAATTGCATAGATGGAACAAAGAGATGGAAGTGGAAAAAGGAAGAAAGTGCTAGCCAAGCGTCAAGTCAAGCGTGGTAGAGGCCAAGGAACATATGAGCAGCGAGATCGTGCTTAAGAAATTAATCATGAGTATGAGATTGAGCGGGTTGGTCGCACCATCAAGTTTGCTCCAGATTCACCTGAGGTCCTTGGAGAGTTTGATTACGGTCTTCTGAGGGACATTAATGGTGAGTTCTCCCTCACTTTGCCTCAGAACAGCTACCGTCATCAAATGCTTGACTATTCCACTAGCTGGAAGAAGACAGAGGAGGCTAGGGAGACTAATCCCTTTTTGTATGAGAAGACAAGAGGCATTGACTACAGATTTTGGAGTCCTTTTCATGCTGATTTCTATGCCTCTGCAATATATCCCAAGCCAAAGGGAAAGATCAACAATATGCAGTACATAGACTTTGGAGATTTGCAGAGCAGACAGGACCCTGACATGATACCTGTAATCAAGACTTGTGACCGCTTTGAGCTGACAGAGATCATGAGTTTCAGGTATGACTGGAACAGGGAGATTCTTGCCCAGTTCCATGCCACATACTTCTGGGACAAGGATAATGATGAGATCTATTGGATGACTGATGGACGACACTACAAGATAGACTCTGTCACCTTTGCTCGGGTTCTTAGTTTTGGAGAGGCTCACAGGAACTATAGCAGAATTCATAATGAGCGCCGGTTTGAGGCAATTGAGGTGAGCTTCATGTGGGAGGAACAAGGCAGAGCCTTGCCCGATTGGTCTAGGACCTATCTCAAGAGCTTCTACTACATAATGAACAACATGATAAGAGTCACTATCAACCCAAAGGACAATGCAACAGATCTTAATGGTTATATCACTAATGTGTTGTTCAGGTTTCCAGATGGTGAGAGGTTCTGTGTACCTCGCTTTATTTGGGTTGAGCTATACCTTGCTATGAGTGATGAAAGGAGGTCTTTACCATATGCACCATATATCATGTATATGATTGAGAGAGTCACTGGGATCAGATTTCCTAAGGATTGTGAGCATACAGTCTACAATCTGACGAAGACTCATGGTGGTAAGGCATCTCAGTTCACTTCTGGAGGTGATATTCCTGGAGTTAGCAGAGGAGCACCCCCTCACACTTCTAGCAGGGACATTCCAAAGGGATTCAGGAGTGCTAGCAAGAAAAAGGTATCCAAGTGGAAGAAGATGAGTGCATGGATGAAGGCTATTTTTGCTCAGTGCACCTATGCCTCCCAGACAGCATATGAGGACAGATTGGAGAACAGGGAGGCTGTGAGGGCTGCTAGAGAGGTTGCTGGCTTGCCACCTCTCCCTCCTGTGAGACCACTGCCTCAGTTTGACTTACCTCATTTGTCAGACACTTCTTCTGAGTCGGAGTCGATGCGGGCACGTCCAGCGGTGTGTGTACTCGAAGTGAAGCGCGCTGAACGTCGAGGAGGGTCACCAGTTGAGGTAGAAGGTCCAGCCTGATCTGTAGGAGCACGTGGCCTCCTAGAGTAAGTCCTGAAAAGCGCTGCCTGGACCTGTGGATCTGCCTCTGCAGGGTTTATCTCCTCCTCACCACCACCTGTCTGCTGCTGTGGATACCCATAGTACTGACTGAAGGGCTCGTATGAAGACTGTCCCATGTCCTGTCCCTGATTTCCTGAGCCGTATGGGTAGCCATAGTGTGGTGGCTGGTAGTACTGCTGGTGTGGAGGCTGGTGAAAGGTCTCCTCTGGCTGCTGCTGCTGTGGCTGCTCCTCGTGCTGCTAGGGCTGCTCCTCCTCAGAAGAAGTGTCTGACAAATGAGGTAAGTCAAACTGAGGCAGTGGTCTCACAGGAGGGAGAGGTGGCAAGCCAGCAACCTCTCTAGCAGCCCTCACAGCCTCCCTGTTCTCCAATCTGTCCTCATATGCTGTCTGGGAGGCATAGGTGCACTGAGCAAAAATAGCCTTCATCCATGCACTCATCTTCTTCCACTTGGATACCTTTTTCTTGCTAGCACTCCTGAATCCCTTTGGAATGTCCCTGCTAGAAGTGTGAGGGGGTGCTCCTCTGCTAACTCCAGGAATATCACCTCCAGAAGTGAACTGAGATGCCTTACCACCATGAGTCTTCGTCAGATTGTAGACTGTATGCTCACAATCCTTAGGAAATCTGATCCCAGTGACTCTCTCAATCATATACATGATATATGGTGCATATGGTAAAGACCTCCTTTCATCACTCATAGCAAGGTATAGCTCAACCCAAATAAAGCGAGGTACACAGAACCTCTCACCATCTGGAAACCTGAACAACACATTAGTGATATAACCATTAAGATCTGTTGCATTGTCCTTTGGGTTGATAGTGACTCTTATCATGTTGTTCATTATGTAGTAGAAGCTCTTGAGATAGGTCCTAGACCAATCGGGCAAGGCTCTGCCTTGTTCCTCCCACATGAAGCTCACCTCAATTGCCTCAAACCGGCGCTCATTATGAATTCTGCTATAGTTCCTGTGAGCCTCTCCAAAACTAAGAACCCGAGCAAAGGTGACAGAGTCTATCTTGTAGTGTCGTCCATCAGTCATCCAATAGATCTCATCATTATCCTTGTCCCAGAAGTATGTGGCATGGAACTGGGCAAGAATCTCCCTGTTCCAGTCATACCTGAAACTCATGATCTCTGTCAGCTCAAAGCGGTCACAAGTCTTGATTACAGGTATCATGTCAGGGTCCTGTCTGCTCTGCAAATCTCCAAAGTCTATGTACTGCATATTGTTGATCTTTCCCTTTGGCTTGGGATATATTGCAGAGGCATAGAAATCAGCATGAAAAGGACTCCAAAATCTGTAGTCAATGCCTCTTGTCTTCTCATACAAAAAGGGATTAGTCTCCCTAGCCTCCTCTGTCTTCTTCCAGCTAGTGGAATAGTCAAGCATTTGATGACGGTAGCTGTTCTGAGGCAAAGTGAGGGAGAACTCACCATTAATGTCCCTCAGAAGACCGTAATCAAACTCTCCAAGGACCTCAGGTGAATCTGGAGCAAACTTGATGGTGCGACCAACCCGCTCAATCTCATACTCATGATTAATTTCTTAAGCACGATCTCGCTGCTCATATGTTCCTTGGCCTCTACCACGCTTGACTTGACGCTTGGCTAGCACTTTCTTCCTTTTTCCACTTCCATCTCTTTGTTCCATCTATGCAATTTTCAGAAGGGACATTATAAGAAATTGTACAGAAGGGCACTAGCAGTAGCTGTGCACTAGGATTAACACATAGGAGAAACTGAGAACATGAAGTCCAGAGGGACTGTCCAGAAAATTTTCTGGGCAGGGCGGCACTGCCGCCCCTAGGAGCGGCACTGCCGCTCTCAGTTCCTCTGGAGTTTTTGCTCCAGTTTTTCACACGAGCTAACCCTAGTATTCAACTACTTCTACACCCAGTGACAACCTCAGAAACAATGTCGAAAATAGATCATGTTGATTTCTCCATGGATTTGAAAGATTAAATATGAAGAAATTCAAGATTTGAATGGAAAGGTTGAATCCAATCAATTTGGGGTGTCAACTATTGAATCCACCATGGGATTTGACTGTTTTTATACAGCCATGGGTAATATATTCACCTTAGGGTCAACATTGTTGCCCTCCATGAGAGATTCCAAAGTGGAAACCCTAAATTGATTTAAATCAACCATTCAATCCACTTATAAAACCTTCATACTCCCCCTAGAAACTGAAATCCATGGCCAAAACCAACACATTGCATAGATCAAGAGGAGTTAGGGTTTCACCTTGCCAAACTCGTGGAGTGAGGAGATGAGGAGAGAATGCCCCTTCCCAAGGGGGCTAGCTACACCACGGCTTCGTAGAGGAGAGGGCCGATGATGGAGCGGCACTGCCGGCCTCTAGGACGGCAACGGAGGGTGGCAACCCCTTTCTCTCTTGTTGAAGAGGAGAGAAAGAGAGGTAGAGAGCTGCTGGGTGGAAGAGGACAAAGGCAACAGAGTTGGGTCACGGTGTTGGGCAGAATAGATAAGGGAGAGAGAGACCCGTGACCCAGAGAAACCTGATCGACAATGGCCAGAGAAACAGAGGCTGGCACTGCCGCCCTCTGAAAAACAGAGAGCTACAGCTGAAACCTTTTTGACCATATTCACCACAGTTCTAAACATATATTCTCCAAGTTTCATGACTAGTAATCATACAACATTACAGACTATGGTCATGACCCTTGAATCGAGCTTTTGAAAACGTTTTGAAGCACAGTAATAAAGATTTTCAAATTCTTTTCCTATGTCTTCTAGTGAACAATCAGAGGCATGCTAAATTTCAAACCACGTTACGAGAATCCAAGATATTTAGCTCACTACGCAAAGCACAAAAATCTTGTCTCGTCTAGAGGCTTAGTGAAGATATCGGCTAGTTGTTTTTCGGTGCTCACATGGCGTAATTCGATATCTCCTTTAGTTTCGTGGTCTCTCAAGAAATGATGTCGGATGTCTATGTGCTTAGTTCTTGAGTGGTTTACGGGATTGTTTGCGAGCTTTATGGCACTTTCATTGTCGCACAATAATGGGATTTTGGTAAATCGACATCCGAAATCATTGAGGGTTTGCCTCATCCAAAGTAGTTGAGCACAACATGCACCGGCTGCAACATACTCGGCCTCGGCGGTGGATAGAGCAACACAATTTTGCTTCTTAGAGCTCCAAGACACTAGAGACCGTCCAAGGAATTGACATGTCCCCGAAGTGCTTTTTCTATCTACTTTGCAACCGGCATAATCAGAATCTGAATAGCCAAGTAGATTGAACTTAGAGCCCTTGGGATACCATAAACCAAGGTTAGGAGTGTGTACTAGATATCTTAAGATTCTCTTAACAGCCATTAAATGACACTCTTTAGGGTTGGCTTGAAATCTAGCACACATGCACACACTAAGCATTATGTCCGGCCTAAATGCACATAAATAAAGCAGGGAGCCAATCATGGAGCGATATACCTTCATATCCACGGCTTTCCCTTCCTCATTGAGATCAAGATGTCCATTGATAGCCATTGGAGTCTTGATGGGCTTAGCCTTGTCCATGTCAAATTTCTTCAACATGTCATGTGTATACTTGGTTTGGCTAATGAATGTACCTTCCTTCAATTGCTTGACTTGAAATCCGAGGAAGTACTTCAATTCACCCATCATGGACATCTGAAATCTCTTTGTCATGGTCCTACTAAATTCCTCACAAAAAGAATGGTTAGTACTACCAAATATTATGTCATCGACATATATTTGGCACACAAAAATATCTTTGTTAATCTTGTGAGTGAAGAGAGTAGGGTCGGCTTTGCCTATTTCAAAGCCTTGTTTGAGCAAGAAGTCCTTAAGGCATTTATACCATGCTCTTGGTGCTTGCTTAAGCCCATAGAGCGCCTTATGGAGCTTGTAGACATGATTGGGAAATTTGAGATCTTCAAATCCTGCTGGTTGCTCAACATACACCAACTCTTGAATTGGGCCATTGAGGAATACACTCTTGACATCCAATTGATATAGCTTGAAGTCATGAAACTTGGAGAATATATGTTTAGAACTGTGGTGAATATGGTCAAAAAGGTTTCAGCTGTAGCTCTCTGTTTTTCAGAGGGCGGCAGTGCCAGCCTCTGTTTCTCTGGCCATTGTCGATCAGGTTTCTCTGGGTCACGGGTCTCTCTCTCCCTTATCTATTCTGCCCAACACCGTGACCCAACTCTGTTGCCTTTGTCCTCTTCCACCCAGCAGCTCTCTACCTCTCTTTCTCTCCTCTTCAACAAGAGAGAAAGGGGTTGCCACCCTCCGTTGCCGTCCTAGAGGCCGGCAGTGCCGCTCCATCATCGGCCCTCTCCTCTACGAAGCCGTGGTGTAGCTAGCCCCCTTGGGAAGGGGCATTCTCTCCTCATCTCCTCACTCCACGAGTTTGGCAAGGTGAAACCCTAACTCCTCTTGATCTATGCAATGTGTTGGTTTTGGCCATGGATTTCAGTTTCTAGGGGGAGTATGAAGGTTTTATAAGTGGATTGAATGGTTGATTTAAATCAATTTAGGGTTTCCACTTTGGAATCTCTCATGGAGGGCAACAATGTTGACCCTAAGGTGAATATATTACCCATGGCTGTATAAAAACAGTCAAATCCCATGGTGGATTCAATAGTTGACACCCCAAATTGATTGGATTCAACCTTTCCATTCAAATCTTGAATTTCTTCATATTTAATCTTTCAAATCCATGGAGAAATCAACATGATCTATTTTCGACATTGTTTCTGAGGTTGTCACTGGGTGTAGAAGTAGTTGAATACTAGGGTTAGCTCGTGTGAAAAACTGGAGCAAAAACTCCAGAGGAACTGAGAGCGGCAGTGCCGCTCCTAGGGGCGGCAGTGCCGCCCTGCCCAGAAAATTTTCTGGACAGTCCCTCTGGACTTCATGTTCTCAGTTTCTCCTATGTGTTAATCCTAGTGCACAGCTACTGCTAGTGCCCTTCTGTACAATTTCTTATAATGTCCCTTCTGAAAATTGCATAGATGGAACAAAGAGATGGAAGTGGAAAAAGGAAGAAAGTGCTAGCCAAGCGTCAAGTCAAGCGTGGTAGAGGCCAAGGAACATATGAGCAGCGAGATCGTGCTTAAGAAATTAATCATGAGTATGAGATTGAGCGGGTTGGTCGCACCATCAAGTTTGCTCCAGATTCACCTGAGGTCCTTGGAGAGTTTGATTACGGTCTTCTGAGGGACATTAATGGTGAGTTCTCCCTCACTTTGCCTCAGAACAGCTACCGTCATCAAATGCTTGACTATTCCACTAGCTGGAAGAAGACAGAGGAGGCTAGGGAGACTAATCCCTTTTTGTATGAGAAGACAAGAGGCATTGACTACAGATTTTGGAGTCCTTTTCATGCTGATTTCTATGCCTCTGCAATATATCCCAAGCCAAAGGGAAAGATCAACAATATGCAGTACATAGACTTTGGAGATTTGCAGAGCAGACAGGACCCTGACATGATACCTGTAATCAAGACTTGTGACCGCTTTGAGCTGACAGAGATCATGAGTTTCAGGTATGACTGGAACAGGGAGATTCTTGCCCAGTTCCATGCCACATACTTCTGGGACAAGGATAATGATGAGATCTATTGGATGACTGATGGACGACACTACAAGATAGACTCTGTCACCTTTGCTCGGGTTCTTAGTTTTGGAGAGGCTCACAGGAACTATAGCAGAATTCATAATGAGCGCCGGTTTGAGGCAATTGAGGTGAGCTTCATGTGGGAGGAACAAGGCAGAGCCTTGCCCGATTGGTCTAGGACCTATCTCAAGAGCTTCTACTACATAATGAACAACATGATAAGAGTCACTATCAACCCAAAGGACAATGCAACAGATCTTAATGGTTATATCACTAATGTGTTGTTCAGGTTTCCAGATGGTGAGAGGTTCTGTGTACCTCGCTTTATTTGGGTTGAGCTATACCTTGCTATGAGTGATGAAAGGAGGTCTTTACCATATGCACCATATATCATGTATATGATTGAGAGAGTCACTGGGATCAGATTTCCTAAGGATTGTGAGCATACAGTCTACAATCTGACGAAGACTCATGGTGGTAAGGCATCTCAGTTCACTTCTGGAGGTGATATTCCTGGAGTTAGCAGAGGAGCACCCCCTCACACTTCTAGCAGGGACATTCCAAAGGGATTCAGGAGTGCTAGCAAGAAAAAGGTATCCAAGTGGAAGAAGATGAGTGCATGGATGAAGGCTATTTTTGCTCAGTGCACCTATGCCTCCCAGACAGCATATGAGGACAGATTGGAGAACAGGGAGGCTGTGAGGGCTGCTAGAGAGGTTGCTGGCTTGCCACCTCTCCCTCCTGTGAGACCACTGCCTCAGTTTGACTTACCTCATTTGTCAGACACTTCTTCTGAGGAGGAGCAGCCCTAGCAGCACGAGGAGCAGCCACAGCAGCAGCAGCCAGAGGAGACCTTTCACCAGCCTCCACACCAGCAGTACTACCAGCCACCACACTATGGCTACCCATACGGCTCAGGAAATCAGGGACAGGACATGGGACAGTCTTCATACGAGCCCTTCAGTCAGTACTATGGGTATCCACAGCAGCAGACAGGTGGTGGTGAGGAGGAGATAAACCCTGCAGAGGCAGATCCACAGGTCCAGGCAGCGCTTTTCAGGACTTACTCTAGGAGGCCACGTGCTCCTACAGATCAGGCTGGACCTTCTACCTCAACTGGTGACCCTCCTCGACGTTCAGCGCGCTTCACTTCGAGTACACACACCGCTGGACGTGCCCGCATCGACTCCGACTCAGACGAGTGATTTGATTCTTTTATTCTTTTCTTCGCTTTTTGGTGCTTGGTGCTAAAGGGGGAGAAAAGTAGGGGGTCAAATTCGTTTTCACGCCTTGGTGTCGACTTCATCAGCTACGGGCTTCAGTTTTAGATTCTTTGAGAGTTGTTTAAACTAGCTGTTAGTTTGAGAGAAAACCTTTTTTTTGGTAATAAGCTGGCTCTTTGACTTTATTCATCTTCGGTTGTGAACATGTATTTGAGCTTAATGTTTTAGCTTGTCATACTTTGTGCTTAAACTGCTTAAGATTCATATATTGTGCTGTGAAAATTTGGCCCTGTTCTGACTGTTGAAGTCAGGGCGGCAGTGACGCTCTGTGTTCTTGTGGCCAAATATTGAGTGCTTTGACTGACATGATCTTGCTGATGCATAAGTTGTTTTACTCTAATATCATGTTCAGTTACCCACAGCTGACATGGATGTTGGATTATTCTTCATGTATGTGTGAAAATTGGCCTCTTATGCCAAATTGAGAATTCAAATCTCAATTCACACATTCAGGGGAGCCTTCCACATCCATGGCTTTAAATCTCAGTACAATAATTATTATCTTTTGTAAGCTCTAAATTGTGTTGGCATCAATCACCAAAAAGGGGGAGATTGTAAGTGCAATCAAGCCCTAAAGTGGGTTTTGGTGTTGATGACCCCTCAATTAGAGGACTAATGAGATTTATTGAGATGACAAGCAGGGAATCAAATAGGAGGATGATGAACAGGTTGCATGTACCCCATAATTGCTATGGATGGCTATGCTGGACTCAAAAGGGTTTAAATTCATTTTATTTTGAATATTGAGTTTAGGTATGCCGTACTATAAAGAGGGATTCTAGGACAACTGTGTCAACTGTGCAACCAGATGCTCAAATCTTCAGAAATACATCCTCTCACCCAGCCTTAATAACCAGCCAAAATTCATCCTATTTGGGCTATTAAAGGCAGGGCGGCAGTGCCGCCCTTAGAGAGCGGCAGTGCCGCCCTCTAATGATCGTTGGGCTCGGGCCCGTATTTATACAGCAGACCCAGCCCACAACGGTCATCTTCTTCCTCCGCTCGTTCAGTTCGAAACTAGACAGACCAAAATCTCATCCTCTCTCCTCCATTGAAGCTACACCTTCCCTCAAGCCGATCTGTGATTTCCACCATCAAAACTTAAGAGAAAAGGCAGCAAAACTCAATAGGAGAGCAGATCCACTGATTCCCAAAGTCAAAAGAGCATTTGGTTCACGTTTGGCCGGTGGTTCTAGGGTTTATTACTCTTGGAGCTTGCTCCTAGCCGGCTAGGCGTCGCCCAAGAGCTTGCCAACTGTTGTGGCATCCTTGGGAAGTTTGTAATCCAAGATTGCAGCTAGTGAATCACCTCTCATCTCAAGAGTTCACTCTCTTGACTTGAGATCGAGGAGAAAGGCAAGCCTTGGTGGCAAGCCCAAGCCTTTTGTGGCTTCCTCAACAACGTGGAGGAGAGAGGATGAGATTTTGGTCTGTCTAGTTTCGAACTGAACGAGCGGAGGAAGAAGATGACCGTTGTGGGCTGGGTCTGCTGTATAAATACGGGCCCGAGCCCAACGATCATTAGAGGGCGGCACTGCCGCTCTCTAAGGGCGGCACTGCCGCCCTGCCTTTAATAGCCCAAATAGGATGAATTTTGGCTGGTTATTAAGGCTGGGTGAGAGGATGTATTTCTGAAGATTTGAGCATCTGGTTGCACAGTTGACACAGTTGTCCTAGAATCCCTCTTTATAGTACGGCATACCTAAACTCAATATTCAAAATAAAATGAATTTAAACCCTTTTGAGTCCAGCATAGCCATCCATAGCAATTATGGGGTACATGCAACCTGTTCATCATCCTCCTATTTGATTCCCTGCTTGTCATCTCAATAAATCTCATTAGTCCTCTAATTGAGGGGTCATCAACACCAAAACCCACTTTAGGGCTTGATTGCACTTACAATCTCCCCCTTTTTGGTGATTGATGCCAACACAATTTAGAGCTTACAAAAGATAATAATTATTGTACTGAGATTTAAAGCCATGGATGTGGAAGGCTCCCCTGAATGTGTGAATTGAGATTTGAATTCTCAATTTGGCATAAGAGGCCAATTTTCACACATACATGAAGAATAATCCAACATCCATGTCAGCTGTGGGTAACTGAACATGATATTAGAGTAAAACAACTTATGCATCAGCAAGATCATGTCAGTCAAAGCACTCAATATTTGGCCACAAGAACACAGAGCGTCACTGCCGCCCTGACTTCAACAGTCAGAACAGGGCCAAATTTTCACAGCACAATATATGAATCTTAAGCAGTTTAAGCACAAAGTATGACAAGCTAAAACATTAAGCTCAAATACATGTTCACAACCGAAGATGAATAAAGTCAAAGAGCCAGCTTATTACCAAAAAAAAGGTTTTCTCTCAAACTAACAGCTAGTTTAAACAACTCTCAAAGAATCTAAAACTGAAGCCCGTAGCTGATGAAGTCGACACCAAGGCGTGAAAACGAATTTGACCCCCTACTTTTCTCCCCCTTTAGCACCAAGCACCAAAAAGCGAAGAAAAGAATAAAAGAATCAAATCACTCGTCTGAGTCGGAGTCGATGCGGGCACGTCCAGCGGTGTGTGTACTCGAAGTGAAGCGCGCTGAACGTCGAGGAGGGTCACCAGTTGAGGTAGAAGGTCCAGCCTGATCTGTAGGAGCACGTGGCCTCCTAGAGTAAGTCCTGAAAAGCGCTGCCTGGACCTGTGGATCTGCCTCTGCAGGGTTTATCTCCTCCTCACCACCACCTGTCTGCTGCTGTGGATACCCATAGTACTGACTGAAGGGCTCGTATGAAGACTGTCCCATGTCCTGTCCCTGATTTCCTGAGCCGTATGGGTAGCCATAGTGTGGTGGCTGGTAGTACTGCTGGTGTGGAGGCTGGTGAAAGGTCTCCTCTGGCTGCTGCTGCTGTGGCTGCTCCTCGTGCTGCTAGGGCTGCTCCTCCTCAGAAGAAGTGTCTGACAAATGAGGTAAGTCAAACTGAGGCAGTGGTCTCACAGGAGGGAGAGGTGGCAAGCCAGCAACCTCTCTAGCAGCCCTCACAGCCTCCCTGTTCTCCAATCTGTCCTCATATGCTGTCTGGGAGGCATAGGTGCACTGAGCAAAAATAGCCTTCATCCATGCACTCATCTTCTTCCACTTGGATACCTTTTTCTTGCTAGCACTCCTGAATCCCTTTGGAATGTCCCTGCTAGAAGTGTGAGGGGGTGCTCCTCTGCTAACTCCAGGAATATCACCTCCAGAAGTGAACTGAGATGCCTTACCACCATGAGTCTTCGTCAGATTGTAGACTGTATGCTCACAATCCTTAGGAAATCTGATCCCAGTGACTCTCTCAATCATATACATGATATATGGTGCATATGGTAAAGACCTCCTTTCATCACTCATAGCAAGGTATAGCTCAACCCAAATAAAGCGAGGTACACAGAACCTCTCACCATCTGGAAACCTGAACAACACATTAGTGATATAACCATTAAGATCTGTTGCATTGTCCTTTGGGTTGATAGTGACTCTTATCATGTTGTTCATTATGTAGTAGAAGCTCTTGAGATAGGTCCTAGACCAATCGGGCAAGGCTCTGCCTTGTTCCTCCCACATGAAGCTCACCTCAATTGCCTCAAACCGGCGCTCATTATGAATTCTGCTATAGTTCCTGTGAGCCTCTCCAAAACTAAGAACCCGAGCAAAGGTGACAGAGTCTATCTTGTAGTGTCGTCCATCAGTCATCCAATAGATCTCATCATTATCCTTGTCCCAGAAGTATGTGGCATGGAACTGGGCAAGAATCTCCCTGTTCCAGTCATACCTGAAACTCATGATCTCTGTCAGCTCAAAGCGGTCACAAGTCTTGATTACAGGTATCATGTCAGGGTCCTGTCTGCTCTGCAAATCTCCAAAGTCTATGTACTGCATATTGTTGATCTTTCCCTTTGGCTTGGGATATATTGCAGAGGCATAGAAATCAGCATGAAAAGGACTCCAAAATCTGTAGTCAATGCCTCTTGTCTTCTCATACAAAAAGGGATTAGTCTCCCTAGCCTCCTCTGTCTTCTTCCAGCTAGTGGAATAGTCAAGCATTTGATGACGGTAGCTGTTCTGAGGCAAAGTGAGGGAGAACTCACCATTAATGTCCCTCAGAAGACCGTAATCAAACTCTCCAAGGACCTCAGGTGAATCTGGAGCAAACTTGATGGTGCGACCAACCCGCTCAATCTCATACTCATGATTAATTTCTTAAGCACGATCTCGCTGCTCATATGTTCCTTGGCCTCTACCACGCTTGACTTGACGCTTGGCTAGCACTTTCTTCCTTTTTCCACTTCCATCTCTTTGTTCCATCTATGCAATTTTCAGAAGGGACATTATAAGAAATTGTACAGAAGGGCACTAGCAGTAGCTGTGCACTAGGATTAACACATAGGAGAAACTGAGAACATGAAGTCCAGAGGGACTGTCCAGAAAATTTTCTGGGCAGGGCGGCACTGCCGCCCCTAGGAGCGGCACTGCCGCTCTCAGTTCCTCTGGAGTTTTTGCTCCAGTTTTTCACACGAGCTAACCCTAGTATTCAACTACTTCTACACCCAGTGACAACCTCAGAAACAATGTCGAAAATAGATCATGTTGATTTCTCCATGGATTTGAAAGATTAAATATGAAGAAATTCAAGATTTGAATGGAAAGGTTGAATCCAATCAATTTGGGGTGTCAACTATTGAATCCACCATGGGATTTGACTGTTTTTATACAGCCATGGGTAATATATTCACCTTAGGGTCAACATTGTTGCCCTCCATGAGAGATTCCAAAGTGGAAACCCTAAATTGATTTAAATCAACCATTCAATCCACTTATAAAACCTTCATACTCCCCCTAGAAACTGAAATCCATGGCCAAAACCAACACATTGCATAGATCAAGAGGAGTTAGGGTTTCACCTTGCCAAACTCGTGGAGTGAGGAGATGAGGAGAGAATGCCCCTTCCCAAGGGGGCTAGCTACACCACGGCTTCGTAGAGGAGAGGGCCGATGATGGAGCGGCACTGCCGGCCTCTAGGACGGCAACGGAGGGTGGCAACCCCTTTCTCTCTTGTTGAAGAGGAGAGAAAGAGAGGTAGAGAGCTGCTGGGTGGAAGAGGACAAAGGCAACAGAGTTGGGTCACGGTGTTGGGCAGAATAGATAAGGGAGAGAGAGACCCGTGACCCAGAGAAACCTGATCGACAATGGCCAGAGAAACAGAGGCTGGCACTGCCGCCCTCTGAAAAACAGAGAGCTACAGCTGAAACCTTTTTGACCATATTCACCACAGTTCTAAACATATATTCTCCAAGTTTCATGACTAGTAATCATACAACATTACAGACTATGGTCATGACCCTTGAATCGAGCTTTTGAAAACGTTTTGAAGCACAGTAATAAAGATTTTCAAATTCTTTTCCTATGTCTTCTAGTGAACAATCAGAGGCATGCTAAATTTCAAACCACGTTACGAGAATCCAAGATATTTAGCTCACTACGCAAAGCACAAAATCTTGTCTCGTCTAGAGGCTTAGTGAAGATATCGGCTAGTTGTTTTTCGGTGCTCACATGGCGTAATTCGATATCTCCTTTAGTTTCGTGGTCTCTCAAGAAATGATGTCGGATGTCTATGTGCTTAGTTCTTGAGTGGTTTACGGGATTGTTTGCGAGCTTTATGGCACTTTCATTGTCGCACAATAATGGGATTTTGGTAAATCGACATCCGAAATCATTGAGGGTTTGCCTCATCCAAAGTAGTTGAGCACAACATGCACCGGCTGCAACATACTCGGCCTCGGCGGTGGATAGAGCAACACAATTTTGCTTCTTAGAGCTCCAAGACACTAGAGACCGTCCAAGGAATTGACATGTCCCCGAAGTGCTTTTTCTATCTACTTTGCAACCGGCATAATCAGAATCTGAATAGCCAAGTAGATTGAACTTAGAGCCCTTGGGATACCATAAACCAAGGTTAGGAGTGTGTACTAGATATCTTAAGATTCTCTTAACAGCCATTAAATGACACTCTTTAGGGTTGGCTTGAAATCTAGCACACATGCACACACTAAGCATTATGTCCGGCCTAAATGCACATAAATAAAGCAGGGAGCCAATCATGGAGCGATATACCTTCATATCCACGGCTTTCCCTTCCTCATTGAGATCAAGATGTCCATTGATAGCCATTGGAGTCTTGATGGGCTTAGCCTTGTCCATGTCAAATTTCTTCAACATGTCATGTGTATACTTGGTTTGGCTAATGAATGTACCTTCCTTCAATTGCTTGACTTGAAATCCGAGGAAGTACTTCAATTCACCCATCATGGACATCTGAAATCTCTTTGTCATGGTCCTACTAAATTCCTCACAAAAAGAATGGTTAGTACTACCAAATATTATGTCATCGACATATATTTGGCACACAAAAATATCTTTGTTAATCTTGTGAGTGAAGAGAGTAGGGTCGGCTTTGCCTATTTCAAAGCCTTGTTTGAGCAAGAAGTCCTTAAGGCATTTATACCATGCTCTTGGTGCTTGCTTAAGCCCATAGAGCGCCTTATGGAGCTTGTAGACATGATTGGGAAATTTGAGATCTTCAAATCCTGCTGGTTGCTCAACATACACCAACTCTTGAATTGGGCCATTGAGGAATACACTCTTGACATCCAATTGATATAGCTTGAAGTCATGATGGACAGCATAGGCTAGAAGTATACGGATTGCTTCAAGCCTTGCTACCGGTGCAAAGGTCTCATCAAAGTCCAAGCCCTCCACTTGAGTGAAACCTTGAGCAACCAATTTTGCCTTGTTCCTTGTCACCATGCCATTCTCATCTTGCTTGTTGCGAAAGACCCACTTGGTACCAATGATGTTGGTCTTGGGTCTTTCCACCAAGGTCCACACTTCATTTCTTGTGAAGTTGTTGAGCTCTTCTTGCATTGCCAACACCCAATCCGGATCTCCAAGTGCATCTTCTACCTTGAGAGGCTCCAAAGAGGAAACAAACGAGTAAAATCTGCAAAAGTTTGCTAAATGTGAACGAAATAGTTACTCCCCTTCGAAGACTTCCAAGGATATTGTCAACGGGATGGTCCCGTTGTATAGTTTGGCGTAGCCTTGGATGCTCCGGAGTGCCTTGCTCATCAACTTCTTCAATATCCTCATCATAATCTTCATCAGCTTCAAGTATGGGTGCCAGGTCTTGATCAGGTGCTGAGGATGGACCAGCAGCTCCTTGCTGGGGAGGGGCGGCACTGCCCCCCTCAGGGAGCGGCACTGCCGCCCTCTGTTCCTTTGCCTGCTGCTGGTGTTGCTGCTTTGCATCAGGTACGTCAGCGGAAACTTGTTCTACAGCAACTTGGGGATCCTCCTCTTCAGTAGCTTTTTCTTCTTGTGGCCTAACATCACCGATAGCCAATTGCTTGATTGCCTTACAAGGTGGGTCCTCCTTTCCTACAACACTTAGATCAATTTGCTCTACTTGAGAGCCATTAGATTCATCAAATGTCACATCTATCGCTACTTCAACTCTACCGGAGGCTTTGTTGAAGACACGGTAGGCATGCTCATTTGACCCATATCCAAGAAGAATACCCTCATCAACTTTAGGTGCAAACTTAGAGGTTTTGGGTTTCTTGTTAAATATGAAACACTTACACCCAAATACTCTAAAATATGACACCTTTGGTTTGTTACCGGTTAGAAGCTCATATGAGGTCTTCTTCAACTTCTTGTGCAAGTAGAGACGGTTGATAGCATGGCAAGCGGTGTTGATAGCTTCACACCAAAATAGGTCCAAAGTCTTGTACTCATCTAGCATTGTCCTTGCCATATCAATGAGTGTACGGTTCTTTCTCTCTACTATACCATTTTGTTGAGGGGTGTATGGTGTTGAAAACTCATGCTTGATGCCCTCATCATCAAGAAACTCCTCCACCAAGGTGTTCTTGAATTCGGTCCCATTGTCACTTCTCACTTTCTTGATAGGAAGACCAAACTCCTTTTGAGCCCTCCTAACAAAGATCTTCACCTTCTCTTGAACTTGTGACTTGTCATACACAAAGAACACCCAAGTGAAACGAGAATAATCATCAACAATAAAAAGACCATATTTGTTACCCCCGATGCTAAGATAGGCCACCGGTCCAAAGAGATCCATGTGAATCAACTCCAATGGTTGAATGGTGGTCATGATACTCTTTGGTGGGTGAAGTGCACCTACTTGCTTTCCGGCTTGGCAAGCACTACATATTCTGTCTTTCTCAAAATGAACATTTGTTAGTCCAAGGATGTGTTCATCTTTTAAAAGTTTGGCCAAGTTCCTCATCCCAACATGAGCTAGACGGTGATGCCATAACCAGCCCATGCTAGATTTTGCCACTAAACAAGTCTCAAGATTGGCTTTACTTTTGTTGAAATCAATTAGGTAAAGCTTATTCTTTAAGCGACCCGTAAAGACAATAGAGCAATCCTCCCTTTTAAAGACTTCCACACCCACATCCGTAAAGAGACAATTGTAGCCCATCTCACATAATTGTGAAACTGACAACAAGTTGTAACTCAACAAATCAACATGTAAAACATTAGAAATTGAATGTTCAAGTGTGATTTCAACTTTACCAAGACCGATTACTCCCCCTTTGGAATTGTCTCCAAAGACTATGTTCTCGGTTGAGCTTTTCATAGGGGAGTAGGAAGAGAACATACTCCTTTCTCCGGTCATATGATTTGTACATCCGCTGTCAAGCACCCAACTTGACCCACCGGAGGAGTATGCCTGCAAAACAAATTAGTTCTTTGATTTAGGTCCCCAAATGTTCTTGGGGCCTTGCATGTTAGTAACAAGAATTTTAGGAACCCAAATAGAAGTGTTATGATAAACATTAGTTTCTTTGCCAACATATTTGGCAACCACTTCTCCTTTTCTGTTGTTCTTTAATATGAAGCAAGAATCCAAGCTTTGTCTAAGTGCTTGAGCCTTTGGTTGATAGGCATACTTGTTTGGAGTGTTCCAAATTGATTTCTTTGGCTTTTGGGACTCTTGCTTTAGCTGTGACACCCTCTTGTTGTGCTTGTCATGAGATGGGGCAGCATGAGTGACCTTCCCTTTTCTGTGGGGGGCGGCACTGCCGCCCTGGGTTGGCTATGCTGCTCGGGGCTGCCTTTGTGCCACCTCCTGTGCAGGTCTCTCTGTACTCATTCTGCCTTTACTCATGAACTGAACACATTCATACCCATTTACAACCTTTCTCCCATTTACCTTGCTTCCTTTGGTGTGTCCTAGTCCATCCTTGATGTGTGGGTGTCTTCCATTCTTGTATTGTGGCAAAATCTAGCATGGGCTGGTTATGGCATCACCGTCTAGCTCATGTTGGGATGAGGAACTTGGCCAAACTTTTAAAAGATGAACACATCCTTGGACTAACAAATGTTCATTTTGAGAAAGACAGAATATGTAGTGCTTGCCAAGCCGGAAAGCAAGTAGGTGCACTTCACCCACCAAAGAGTATCATGACCACCATTCAACCATTGGAGTTGATTCACATGGATCTCTTTGGACCGGTGGCCTATCTTAGCATCGGGGGTAACAAATATGGTCTTTTTATTGTTGATGATTATTCTCGTTTCACTTGGGTGTTCTTTGTGTATGACAAGTCACAAGTTCAAGAGAAGGTGAAGATCTTTGTTAGGAGGGCTCAAAAGGAGTTTGGTCTTCCTATCAAGAAAGTGAGAAGTGACAATGGGACCGAATTCAAGAACACCTTGGTGGAGGAGTTTCTTGATGATGAGGGCATCAAGCATGAGTTTTCAACACCATACACCCCTCAACAAAATGGTATAGTAGAGAGAAAGAACCGTACACTCATTGATATGGCAAGGACAATGCTAGATGAGTACAAGACTTTGGACCTATTTTGGTGTGAAGCTATCAACACCGCTTGCCATGCTATCAACCGTCTCTACTTGCACAAGAAGTTGAAGAAGACCTCATATGAGCTTCTAACCGGTAACAAACCAAAGGTGTCATATTTTAGAGTATTTGGGTGTAAGTGTTTCATATTTAACAAGAAACCCAAAACCTCTAAGTTTGCACCTAAAGTTGATGAGGGTATTCTTCTTGGATATGGGTCAAATGAGCATGCCTACCGTGTCTTCAACAAAGCCTCCGGTAGAGTTGAAGTAGCGATAGATGTGACATTTGATGAATCTAATGGCTCTCAAGTAGAGCAAATTGATCTAAGTGTTGTAGGAAAGGAGGACCCACCTTGTAAGGCAATCAAGCAATTGGCTATCGGTGATGTTAGGCCACAAGAAGAAAAAGCTACTGAAGAGGAGGATCCCCAAGTTGCTGTAGAACAAGTTTCCGCTGACGTACCTGATGCAAAGCAGCAACACCAGCAGCAGGCAAAGGAACAGAGGGCGGCAGTGCCGCTCCCTGAGGGGGGCAGTGCCGCCCCTCCCCAGCAAGGAGCTGCTGGTCCATCCTCAGCACCTGATCAAGACCTGGCACCCATACTTGAAGCTGATGAAGATTATGATGAGGATATTGAAGAAGTTGATGAGCAAGGCACTCCGGAGCATCCAAGGCTACGCCAAACTATACAACGGGACCATCCCGTTGACAATATCCTTGGAAGTCTTCGAAGGGGAGTAACTATTTCGTTCACATTTAGCAAACTTTTGCAGATTTTACTCGTTTGTTTCCTCTTTGGAGCCTCTCAAGGTAGAAGATGCACTTGGAGATCCGGATTGGGTGTTGGCAATGCAAGAAGAGCTCAACAACTTCACAAGAAATGAAGTGTGGACCTTGGTGGAAAGACCCAAGACCAACATCATTGGTACCAAGTGGGTCTTTCGCAACAAGCAAGATGAGAATGGCATGGTGACAAGGAACAAGGCAAAATTGGTTGCTCAAGGTTTCACTCAAGTGGAGGGCTTGGACTTTGATGAGACCTTTGCACCGGTAGCAAGGCTTGAAGCAATCCGTATACTTCTAGCCTATGCTGTCCATCATGACTTCAAGCTATATCAATTGGATGTCAAGAGTGTATTCCTCAATGGCCCAATTCAAGAGTTGGTGTATGTTGAGCAACCAGCAGGATTTGAAGATCTCAAATTTCCCAATCATGTCTACAAGCTCCATAAGGCGCTCTATGGGCTTAAGCAAGCACCAAGAGCATGGTATAAATGCCTTAAGGACTTCTTGCTCAAACAAGGCTTTGAAATAGGCAAAGCCGACCCTACTCTCTTCACTCACAAGATTAACAAAGATATTTTTGTGTGCCAAATATATGTCGATGACATAATATTTGGTAGTACTAACCATTCTTTTTGTGAGGAATTTAGTAGGACCATGACAAAGAGATTTCAGATGTCCATGATGGGTGAATTGAAGTACTTCCTCGGATTTCAAGTCAAGCAATTGAAGGAAGGTACATTCATTAGCCAAACCAAGTATACACATGACATGTTGAAGAAATTTGACATGGACAAGGCTAAGCCCATCAAGACTCCAATGGCTATCAATGGACATCTTGATCTCAATGAGGAAGGGAAAGCCGTGGATATGAAGGTATATCGCTCCATGATTGGCTCCCTGCTTTATTTATGTGCATTTAGGCCGGACATAATGCTTAGTGTGTGCATGTGTGCTAGATTTCAAGCCAACCCTAAAGAGTGTCATTTAATGGCTGTTAAGAGAATCTTAAGATATCTAGTACACACTCCTAACCTTGGTTTATGGTATCCCAAGGGCTCTAAGTTCAATCTACTTGGCTATTCAGATTCTGATTATGCCGGTTGCAAAGTAGATAGAAAAAGCACTTCGGGGACATGTCAATTCCTTGGACGGTCTCTAGTGTCTTGGAGCTCTAAGAAGCAAAATTGTGTTGCTCTATCCACCGCCGAGGCCGAGTATGTTGCAGCCGGTGCATGTTGTGCTCAACTACTTTGGATGAGGCAAACCCTCAATGATTTCGGATGTCGATTTACCAAAATCCCATTATTGTGCGACAATGAAAGTGCCATAAAGCTCGCAAACAATCCCGTAAACCACTCA
>JAHUYU010002396.1:0-34658 GCA_030439765.1 Tripidium arundinaceum
CGAATGGTTTAGTGGAGCAGCAGCAGAAATTGCATGGCAACGTATGGAGTGAGTGCAGGACGAGCGAGCGAAACCAACCAACTGTGCTTAATTGCTTTGCTGATGCAAGCCTGCGATTGGGATGGGACAACGACGTACGACCACGATTCACGATGGAAGGCAGCTAACGGATTCCAGCTCGATATGATCGATCGGGTATATACACATACACTGGCTTGGTTATTACGTACATACATACATGATACATCTGGTACTTGTCTTCGTGTTAGCTCGGATGATCCGTACTATGTTTCTTTTCCATATAGAGACAGGAAATTTAAATAAGCATGCATTGATGCATAAGTATATACCTGCTCTGCTCCGCGTGAGGCACCGAACTGCAGCATCCACCATCAGTGGCGGAGCTCGCATCAAAATGTAGCAGGGGCTATTTTTGCCTAATCTATGCACACAAGCTTGGAGCCTCGGAGTAGTGGGCAGGGCAGCTAGATCGTAGCAGGACTGGAATCACTAGAAATATTTTGGACAAGGGGGGGCCATCGTCCAGTTTGGCCGAGCCGTAGCTCCGTCATTGTCCACCATATTCCATCACAGACAAAGTATGAATTGAAGGCTCCGATCCACAAGATTATGATGTACGCCCCCCTCTCTCCTCTCCCTGCTTGCTTTCATGTTAAGCTGGGTCACGAGCAACCTATGGCCGTTTTTTTAAATAATTTGAGGGTCTAGAGCACCCTTATCTCTATCCGGTCAAAGAAACGCTCTTCCTCCCTGGTTGTGGCTGTTTTTCTTTTTCCCTACTGTACCCAGACGCACGTTACACAACCTGACAACCAAATGAAGCCACGTCACACGTTAAAAACACCACTATCGATATCTTGTCTCGTGGACTTTATGTATATTCCCGATGGGCACTGGTACCGTGGAACGGTACGGTTGGAGTACTTATACTCAGGTAAAGAAACATAGTTAAGCTTTCAGACATACTACCACTCTATATATACATCCTTGTATTGTCGAAGGGGCTGTTTGAATCTCAGCTGCTAAAAATTAGCGCTATGTTTGGATGTTAATTAGAAGAACCAAACGTGAACTAATTTCAAAACTAATTGTATAAGCGGTGACTAATTGGCGAGACGAATCTGTTGATCCTAATTAGTCCGCGATTAGTCAATGTTTACTGTAGCACCATATGAGCTAATCACGGCCTAATTAGGATCAATAGATTCGTCTTGTTAATTAGTCACCACTTATGCAATTAGTTTTTAAATTAGTTCACATTTGGTCATTCTAATTTGCATCTAAATATAGTGCTAATTTTTAGCGGTCCGAATCGAGCAGGCCCTAAGTCTTTGCTTTCGTTTTCCTCATCGGCTTGTCCTAATAATCTCTACTATTTCCTTATTAAAACCGGCATTTATTTCTAGGACGGAACGGAGATGGCGAAACACCACTGCCCAAGTCACAGATGCCGGAGAACGAGCACTAGCTCGATTGGTATGCGTTGCGGTGTGCACGCTGCCCACCAGCGATCGAACCCCAGGTTCGATGCTGGTGTTCTCACCGGGATTTATTCCCATAATAATATTTCAGTGCAGCCTCTCTACGCGTGGAACCACAAAGGGACTACGACGCGCCCGTCGTCTACGGAGTCTTGATGTCTCTGGTAATCTCTTTAAGGACGTGTCTTCATATTTGTGTATAGTTGTAGGTCTGGTTGTGTACAGGTGGTGTGAGTAAGGTGTGTGTGGTGTAGGTATGTGTCTGTACGCGAACAGATGCTACAGCTGTATTCAGATGAGAGGGGTAAAAAAAAATCACAGATGCCGCGCGCGTCTTATTTTGACAGAACCTCACGGTATCAGCGTACCTGGCGCTTAATTTCATTCTAGTTTTTTGATTATGGAACCTCGATTACTTTGCAGATCACACTATATTTTCCATCTCCTTCTGCTCGACATCTGCATCCATGACCCATGGGTTAAACTGAAAACGCCAATAATATAAACAAAATAAGATGAAATAATATATGCTAGCGTGATGATTTTTGACTTTATGTAGTGTCGTCCTGGAGCAGGTGAGGGCCGACACTACGTACAGAGGCTGTACTGCGATGTGATACGGTATTATCTTTTATATTAAGATATTTGATGCGTACCACCGGCCTCGTTGTGTACGGAACATTGGTGCCCACTACCCTACCTTGGTTGCCATACTGTACACACGCCAAGGGTCAAACCCCTCAGATCAAGGAACGTTCATGCTACCAGCTAGTCACTAGTCAGCCACACTCAGGTGGATAAGATTATTGGAGGGCAACGTCCACCAGTACCACAGCCTCCATTTTGCAAATTTGTCCATAACACACCATATGCGCATTGTACAAAGAAGCACTACTTTTGGAAAAAAAAAAAGAAATCATAGTGAAATGATCATCCATATCCCTAGTAAATAGTAATGTACAGTTATTACATATATTTTTTTACAACATTTAATCGAGTCATGTAGAGGGTGAAAAGGTGGCAAGAGATTACCAGAGACATCAAGACTCCGTAGACGACGGGCGCGTCGTAGTCCCTTTGTGGTTCCACGCGTAGAGAGGCTGCACTGAAATATTATTATGGGAATAAATCCCGGTGAGAACACCAGCATCGAACCTGGGGTTCGATCGCTGGTGGGCAGCGTGCACACCGCAACGCATACCAATCGAGCTAGTGCTCGTTCTCCGGCATCTGTGACTTGGGCAGTGGTGTTTCGCCATCTCCGTTCCGTCCTAGAAATAAATGCCGGTTTTAATAAGGAAATAGTAGAGATTATTAGGACAAGCCGATGAGGAAAACGAAAGCAAAGACTTAGGGCCTGCTCGATTCGGACCGCTAAAAATTAGCACTATATTTAGATGCAAATTAGAATGACCAAATGTGAACTAATTTAAAAACTAATTGCATAAGTGGTGACTAATTAACAAGACGAATCTATTGATCCTAATTAGGCCGTGATTAGCTCATATGGTGCTACAGTAAACATTGACTAATCGCGGACTAATTAGGATCAACAGATTCGTCTCGCCAATTAGTCACCGCTTATACAATTAGTTTTGAAATTAGTTCACGTTTGGTTCTTCTAATTAACATCCAAACATAGCGCTAATTTTTAGCAGCTGAGATTCAAACAGCCCCTTCGACAATACAAGGATGTATATATAGAGTGGTAGTATGTCTGAAAGCTTAACTATGTTTCTTTACCTGAGTATAAGTACTCCAACCGTACCGTTCCACGGTACCAGTGCCCATCGGGAATATACATAAAGTCCACGAGACAAGATATCGATAGTGGTGTTTTTAACGTGTGACGTGGCTTCATTTGGTTGTCAGGTTGTGTAACGTGCGTCTGGGTACAGTAGGGAAAAAGAAAAACAGCCACAACCAGGGAGGAAGAGCGTTTCTTTGACCGGATAGAGATAAGGGTGCTCTAGACCCTCAAATTATTTAAAAAAACGGCCATAGGTTGCTCGTGACCCAGCTTAACATGAAAGCAAGCAGGGAGAGGAGAGAGGGGGGCGTACATCATAATCTTGTGGATCGGAGCCTTCAATTCATACTTTGTCTGTGATGGAATATGGTGGACAATGACGGAGCTACGGCTCGGCCAAACTGGACGATGGCCCCCCCCTTGTCCAAAATATTTCTAGTGATTCCAGTCCTGCTACGATCTAGCTGCCCTGCCCACTACTCCGAGGCTCCAAGCTTGTGTGCATAGATTAGGCAAAAATAGCCCCTGCTACATTTTGATGCGAGCTCCGCCACTGATGGTGGATGCTGCAGTTCGGTGCCTCACGCGGAGCAGAGCAGGTATATACTTATGCATCAATGCATGCTTATTTAAATTTCCTGTCTCTATATGGAAAAGAAACATAGTACGGATCATCCGAGCTAACACGAAGACAAGTACCAGATGTATCATGTATGTATGTACGTAATAACCAAGCCAGTGTATGTGTATATACCCGATCGATCATATCGAGCTGGAATCCGTTAGCTGCCTTCCATCGTGAATCGTGGTCGTACGTCGTTGTCCCATCCCAATCGCAGGCTTGCATCAGCAAAGCAATTAAGCACAGTTGGTTGGTTTCGCTCGCT
Organism: Tripidium arundinaceum; assembly: GCA_030439765.1. Lineage (NCBI taxonomy): Eukaryota > Viridiplantae > Streptophyta > Magnoliopsida > Poales > Poaceae > Tripidium > Tripidium arundinaceum. The sequence continues at coordinate 4,140 of JAHUYU010002396.1, forward strand.
CGTCCTGCACTCACTCCATACGTTGCCATGCAATTTCTGCTGCTGCTCCACTAAACCATTCGCTCGGCCTCTCGCTTTCATTCCGACTCCGAGCGAGCGCGCTTTCTTCCCTGTTCCTCTCTTCTTCCCGCGACGACGTCACACGCCGTACCTGCTACTACTCTTAATTTCTCCTCCCTCCCTCTTCCTCCTCCTTCCTCTTGGTAGCTGGTACTACCTCCGTTTCCGCCGACCACGCAGACGCAGACATCGAGAGGCTGCTTCTCCGATCCACCTGTTCTACAGGCCACTGCAGTGCTTCAGCCCTCGATCGCCGCGGCCGAACCAGGTACGAACGTGCTTTTGCTCGTGGCCTTGGCCGCCTGCGCTGCGGTTCAAGATTCAGAATGTTCGTATCGTCTCCTTCCTGCGGTCTGCGGATTGCCGAATCCCGGGATCCATCTTTCCTGTGCTCTCTCTCTCTCTCTCTCTTGGGGTCTTCTTGTTGCTCTTGCCTGTTTATCTCTCTCTACTGAATCGCTCTTAATAAGCTGCACGGAATTGGCTGAGGCCCGATCGACTTCATTCATTTTCAGCCTGGTTCTTTGGTCCAGCTGCAACCTGCAATGCAGGTCGACGAATTTCTATTTTTCCACAACCCAAATTTTGGGCTTCACTAATAAGCGCAATCCTTGATTCTGACTTGTGGCACTGGTTGGTATGGTACCTATCCCCTTTCTTTTTTTTATTTCTTCGTAGCTGTGTGTGTGAGAGACAGAGCAAAACTACTTTTGTTATTCATTCATCAGCCTGTTCGGCTATTCGGTTGATTCAATAATATTCTATGAGAGAATAATCTGAAACAAACTGAGACTAGACGAGCAGTACAGGTGAACGTTGCTATCAGCCTGTCCCAGCCTTAGCTATTTGCTTGTGCAGATGGAAAAACTTTGCAAGAAGCAACCGTTGGTTCTTGCCAACAATGCTGTAGGCGATCTAGGTGGGGCCTGGCAATCAGGGGGGAAAAAGGCTAGCCATTTTGCTGCACCCTTGCTCCAGAGAAGCTGCGTTTTTCTTGTACCGTTCGTTGACAGTTTCGACGTGGTTTTCGCACTTTATGGTGGCTCATCCTGCTGCAACGAGTTCTGTTGCCGCATAACAAGGGGGCCCTCTTTTCTATTCAGAAGCCTTTGTGCCGATATCAATTCAAGCCTCACACGATTGTCCTGTTCCTACTAACCCTGTAACAATAATTGGTAGTACATCTATGCCCACTGATTGCTGTACTCTGCATCGCGTAGTCCAGAAACTATTATGAATCTTTCTTGAGCTGCTAAATATTGCATCGTTTCTGTCGGGGGAAAAAAATTCTGGGTCGATTTTCTTCCTGGCCCACACTTTCCAGGTCTAATAAAGCGTCCTTGCATTTCCTTTACATCCCAAAATTTATGTGTGTGTGTGTGTGTTTCCTTCTTGCACAGGGGTTAAATCTTAACTTTGAAATTTTTTGACCGTCGTTAACTTTGAAATTCTGTAAATGCATTGCAGTACAACTAGTTCACAAAAGGTGCGGTGAGGTGTGTTGTCAGTGAAGACAGAGACATCATCAGTTTCTCGCTCATATGCTACGCGGCAAGAACGATGAGCAGTCAGTTGATGTAGCAAATGCTACCACAAGAGAGAGAGAGAGAGAGAGCACAGGAAAGATGGATCCCGGGATTCGGCAATCCGCAGACCGCAGGAAGGAGACGATACGAACATTCTGAATCTTGAACCGCAGCGCAGGCGGCCAAGGCCACGAGCAAAAGCACGTTCGTACCTGGTTCGGCCGCGGCGATCGAGGGCTGAAGCACTGCAGTGGCCTGTAGAACAGGTGGATCGGAGAAGCAGCCTCTCGATGTCTGCGTCTGCGTGGTCGGCGGAAACGGAGGTAGTACCAGCTACCAAGAGGAAGGAGGAGGAAGAGGGAGGGAGGAGAAATTAAGAGTAGTAGCAGGTACGGCGTGTGACGTCGTCGCGGGAAGAAGAGAGGAACAGGGAAGAAAGCGCGCTCGCTCGGAGTCGGAATGAAAGCGAGAGGCCGAGCGAATGGTTTAGTGGAGCAGCAGCAGAAATTGCATGGCAACGTATGGAGTGAGTGCAGGACGAGCGAGCGAAACCAACCAACTGTGCTTAATTGCTTTGCTGATGCAAGCCTGCGATTGGGATGGGACAACGACGTACGACCACGATTCACGATGGAAGGCAGCTAACGGATTCCAGCTCGATATGATCGATCGGGTATATACACATACACTGGCTTGGTTATTACGTACATACATACATGATACATCTGGTACTTGTCTTCGTGTTAGCTCGGATGATCCGTACTATGTTTCTTTTCCATATAGAGACAGGAAATTTAAATAAGCATGCATTGATGCATAAGTATATACCTGCTCTGCTCCGCGTGAGGCACCGAACTGCAGCATCCACCATCAGTGGCGGAGCTCGCATCAAAATGTAGCAGGGGCTATTTTTGCCTAATCTATGCACACAAGCTTGGAGCCTCGGAGTAGTGGGCAGGGCAGCTAGATCGTAGCAGGACTGGAATCACTAGAAATATTTTGGACAAGGGGGGGGCCATCGTCCAGTTTGGCCGAGCCGTAGCTCCGTCATTGTCCACCATATTCCATCACAGACAAAGTATGAATTGAAGGCTCCGATCCACAAGATTATGATGTACGCCCCCCTCTCTCCTCTCCCTGCTTGCTTTCATGTTAAGCTGGGTCACGAGCAACCTATGGCCGTTTTTTTAAATAATTTGAGGGTCTAGAGCACCCTTATCTCTATCCGGTCAAAGAAACGCTCTTCCTCCCTGGTTGTGGCTGTTTTTCTTTTTCCTACTGTACCCAGACGCACGTTACACAACCTGACAACCAAATGAAGCCACGTCACACGTTAAAAACACCACTATCGATATCTTGTCTCGTGGACTTTATGTATATTCCCGATGGGCACTGGTACCGTGGAACGGTACGGTTGGAGTACTTATACTCAGGTAAAGAAACATAGTTAAGCTTTCAGACATACTACCACTCTATATATACATCCTTGTATTGTCGAAGGGGCTGTTTGAATCTCAGCTGCTAAAAATTAGCGCTATGTTTGGATGTTAATTAGAAGAACCAAACGTGAACTAATTTCAAAACTAATTGTATAAGCGGTGACTAATTGGCGAGACGAATCTGTTGATCCTAATTAGTCCGCGATTAGTCAATGTTTACTGTAGCACCATATGAGCTAATCACGGCCTAATTAGGATCAATAGATTCGTCTTGTTAATTAGTCACCACTTATGCAATTAGTTTTTAAATTAGTTCACATTTGGTCATTCTAATTTGCATCTAAATATAGTGCTAATTTTTAGCGGTCCGAATCGAGCAGGCCCTAAGTCTTTGCTTTCGTTTTCCTCATCGGCTTGTCCTAATAATCTCTACTATTTCCTTATTAAAACCGGCATTTATTTCTAGGACGGAACGGAGATGGCGAAACACCACTGCCCAAGTCACAGATGCCGGAGAACGAGCACTAGCTCGATTGGTATGCGTTGCGGTGTGCACGCTGCCCACCAGCGATCGAACCCCAGGTTCGATGCTGGTGTTCTCACCGGGATTTATTCCCATAATAATATTTCAGTGCAGCCTCTCTACGCGTGGAACCACAAAGGGACTACGACGCGCCCGTCGTCTACGGAGTCTTGATGTCTCTGGTAATCTCTTGCCACCTTTTCACCCTCTACATGACTCGATTAAATGTTGTAAAAAAATATATGTAATAACTGTACATTACTATTTACTAGGGATATGGATGATCATTTCACTATGATTTCTTTTTTTTTTTCCAAAAGTAGTGCTTCTTTGTACAATGCGCATATGGTGTGTTATGGACAAATTTGCAAAATGGAGGCTGTGGTACTGGTGGACGTTGCCCTCCAATAATCTTATCCACCTGAGTGTGGCTGACTAGTGACTAGCTGGTAGCATGAACGTTCCTTGATCTGAGGGGTTTGACCCTTGGCGTGTGTACAGTATGGCAACCAAGGTAGGGTAGTGGGCACCAATGTTCCGTACACAACGAGGCCGGTGGTACGCATCAAATATCTTAATATAAAAGATAATACCGTATCACATCGCAGTACAGCCTCTGTACGTAGTGTCGGCCCTCACCTGCTCCAGGACGACACTACATAAAGTCAAAAATCATCACGCTAGCATATATTATTTCATCTTATTTTGTTTATATTATTGGCGTTTTCAGTTTAACCCATGGGTCATGGATGCAGATGTCGAGCAGAAGGAGATGGAAAATATAGTGTGATCTGCAAAGTAATCGAGGTTCCATAATCAAAAAACTAGAATGAAATTAAGCGCCAGGTACGCTGATACCGTGAGGTTCTGTCAAAATAAGACGCGCGCGGCATCTGTGATTTTTTTTTACCCCTCTCATCTGAATACAGCTGTAGCATCTGTTCGCGTACAGACACATACCTACACCACACACACCTTACTCACACCACCTGTACACAACCAGACCTACAACTATACACAAATATGAAGACACGTCCTTAAAGAGATTACCAGAGACATCAAGACTCCGTAGACGACGGGCGCGTCGTAGTCCCTTTGTGGTTCCACGCGTAGAGAGGCTGCACTGAAATATTATTATGGGAATAAATCCCGGTGAGAACACCAGCATCGAACCTGGGGTTCGATCGCTGGTGGGCAGCGTGCACACCGCAACGCATACCAATCGAGCTAGTGCTCGTTCTCCGGCATCTGTGACTTGGGCAGTGGTGTTTCGCCATCTCCGTTCCGTCCTAGAAATAAATGCCGGTTTTAATAAGGAAATAGTAGAGATTATTAGGACAAGCCGATGAGGAAAACGAAAGCAAAGACTTAGGGCCTGCTCGATTCGGACCGCTAAAAATTAGCACTATATTTAGATGCAAATTAGAATGACCAAATGTGAACTAATTTAAAAACTAATTGCATAAGTGGTGACTAATTAACAAGACGAATCTATTGATCCTAATTAGGCCGTGATTAGCTCATATGGTGCTACAGTAAACATTGACTAATCGCGGACTAATTAGGATCAACAGATTCGTCTCGCCAATTAGTCACCGCTTATACAATTAGTTTTGAAATTAGTTCACGTTTGGTTCTTCTAATTAACATCCAAACATAGCGCTAATTTTTAGCAGCTGAGATTCAAACAGCCCCTTCGACAATACAAGGATGTATATATAGAGTGGTAGTATGTCTGAAAGCTTAACTATGTTTCTTTACCTGAGTATAAGTACTCCAACCGTACCGTTCCACGGTACCAGTGCCCATCGGGAATATACATAAAGTCCACGAGACAAGATATCGATAGTGGTGTTTTTAACGTGTGACGTGGCTTCATTTGGTTGTCAGGTTGTGTAACGTGCGTCTGGGTACAGTAGGGAAAAAGAAAAACAGCCACAACCAGGGAGGAAGAGCGTTTCTTTGACCGGATAGAGATAAGGGTGCTCTAGACCCTCAAATTATTTAAAAAAACGGCCATAGGTTGCTCGTGACCCAGCTTAACATGAAAGCAAGCAGGGAGAGGAGAGAGGGGGGCGTACATCATAATCTTGTGGATCGGAGCCTTCAATTCATACTTTGTCTGTGATGGAATATGGTGGACAATGACGGAGCTACGGCTCGGCCAAACTGGACGATGGCCCCCCCTTGTCCAAAATATTTCTAGTGATTCCAGTCCTGCTACGATCTAGCTGCCCTGCCCACTACTCCGAGGCTCCAAGCTTGTGTGCATAGATTAGGCAAAAATAGCCCCTGCTACATTTTGATGCGAGCTCCGCCACTGATGGTGGATGCTGCAGTTCGGTGCCTCACGCGGAGCAGAGCAGGTATATACTTATGCATCAATGCATGCTTATTTAAATTTCCTGTCTCTATATGGAAAAGAAACATAGTACGGATCATCCGAGCTAACACGAAGACAAGTACCAGATGTATCATGTATGTATGTACGTAATAACCAAGCCAGTGTATGTGTATATACCCGATCGATCATATCGAGCTGGAATCCGTTAGCTGCCTTCCATCGTGAATCGTGGTCGTACGTCGTTGTCCCATCCCAATCGCAGGCTTGCATCAGCAAAGCAATTAAGCACAGTTGGTTGGTTTCGCTCGCTCGTCCTGCACTCACTCCATACGTTGCCATGCAATTTCTGCTGCTGCTCCACTAAACCATTCGCTCGGCCTCTCGCTTTCATTCCGACTCCGAGCGAGCGCGCTTTCTTCCCTGTTCCTCTCTTCTTCCCGCGACGACGTCACACGCCGTACCTGCTACTACTCTTAATTTCTCCTCCCTCCCTCTTCCTCCTCCTTCCTCTTGGTAGCTGGTACTACCTCCGTTTCCGCCGACCACGCAGACGCAGACATCGAGAGGCTGCTTCTCCGATCCACCTGTTCTACAGGCCACTGCAGTGCTTCAGCCCTCGATCGCCGCGGCCGAACCAGGTACGAACGTGCTTTTGCTCGTGGCAAAGTAAGGCTACCCTGACATGGCAAGGTGATTTGAGACATTAAGGAACCAAAGTACCAAACTGACCCTTATATATTTCGTAGCTACTAATATATAGCACGTGAACAAAGTTTCTTGGCCAAGCATGGTACGAAAAAGGCCATGCAGACACGGACCTATATCATTCATACAAGCACAACTAAGACGCTAAGTACCAACAAACCTACTACCAAATTAAATTAAAATAAGAATGACAACTCTTGCAGTCACATAACTTGCAACCATCAAATTCATACTCTTTAATTTGTCTCAAAAAATAAAATCATTGTAATTTTAACCTAAGTCAAACTATCTTAAGTTGAGTAAATTTATTTTTTTAAAAAAGTTAATATTCATAACACCAAATAGGTATAATGAATCTAACTATACTTATTCTGTACCGTAAATATTGATATTTTTTACACAAATTTACTAAACTAAAGATTATCTGACTCATTAGGATGAAATTAAAATGACTTTTCTTTTTAGGACAAAGGGACTAACCAAAACGCAAGTGGAAAGCAACATCACTTGGATTCACCTAGAGACAAGCTAAGATGGCCTGTAGCTAGCTTTCAAATTAAAGGTATGGCGAGAGCGAAGTTCCAACGAGCAATTATGGAGGAATCATGTGACAACAAAGTGTGTCATTATGTTAGGTCGAGTCACCAGTTGGTTTGTAAATGAAGTTTCCCTTGTGCAGCAAATTAAATAAGCTGGCTATAGCTCGGTGGCAGCTCGTGGGAGCTGGGCTGCCCATGGCCCATATTTTTATTAGGCTAATATTTTCTATAAATTTAGTCAAACTTAACAATATTTTTAGGCATAAATACATCCGTGTGCACTCAGCAAATCAACCCAAGTAAACCATACATCTCGTCAATGCAACCAAGCTGAGTGAATTTATGCATTTGGCTAACTACGCCGAGTGAATTCGGCTAATATGAGTGCAGACAAACAAGTCATGCAGACCGTAGCAAGCTGTCGTTGTGAAAGCCTCCTCACTAAGCACGCCTGCTTATTTAATTTGCTGCACAAGGGAAACTTCATTTACAAACCAACTGGTGACTCGACCTAACATAATGACACACTTTGTTGTCACATGATTCCTCCATAATTGCTCGTTGGAACTTCGCTCTCGCCATACCTTTAATTTGAAAGCTAGCTACAGGCCATCTTAGCTTGTCTCTAGGTGAATCCAAGTGATGTTGCTTTCCACTTGCGTTTTGGTTAGTCCCTTTGTCCTAAAAAGAAAAGTCATTTTAATTTCATCCTAATGAGTCAGATAATCTTTAGTTTAGTAAATTTGTGTAAAAAATATCAATATTTACGGTACAGAATAAGTATAGTTAGATTCATTATACCTATTTGGTGTTATGAATATTAACTTTTTTAAAAAAATAAATTTACTCAACTTAAGATAGTTTGACTTAGGTTAAAATTACAATGATTTTATTTTTTGAGACAAATTAAAGAGTATGAATTTGATGGTTGCAAGTTATGTGACTGCAAGAGTTGTCATTCTTATTTTAAATAATTTGAGGGTCTAGAGCACCCTTATCTCTATCCGGTCAAAGAAACGCTCTTCCTCCCTGGTTGTGGCTGTTTTTCTTTTTCCCTACTGTACCCAGACGCACGTTACACAACCTGACAACCAAATGAAGCCACGTCACACGTTAAAAACACCACTATCGATATCTTGTCTCGTGGACTTTATGTATATTCCCGATGGGCACTGGTACCGTGGAACGGTACGGTTGGAGTACTTATACTCAGGTAAAGAAACATAGTTAAGCTTTCAGACATACTACCACTCTATATATACATCCTTGTATTGTCGAAGGGGCTGTTTGAATCTCAGCTGCTAAAAATTAGCGCTATGTTTGGATGTTAATTAGAAGAACCAAACGTGAACTAATTTCAAAACTAATTGTATAAGCGGTGACTAATTGGCGAGACGAATCTGTTGATCCTAATTAGTCCGCGATTAGTCAATGTTTACTGTAGCACCATATGAGCTAATCACGGCCTAATTAGGATCAATAGATTCGTCTTGTTAATTAGTCACCACTTATGCAATTAGTTTTTAAATTAGTTCACATTTGGTCATTCTAATTTGCATCTAAATATAGTGCTAATTTTTAGCGGTCCGAATCGAGCAGGCCCTAAGTCTTTGCTTTCGTTTTCCTCATCGGCTTGTCCTAATAATCTCTACTATTTCCTTATTAAAACCGGCATTTATTTCTAGGACGGAACGGAGATGGCGAAACACCACTGCCCAAGTCACAGATGCCGGAGAACGAGCACTAGCTCGATTGGTATGCGTTGCGGTGTGCACGCTGCCCACCAGCGATCGAACCCCAGGTTCGATGCTGGTGTTCTCACCGGGATTTATTCCCATAATAATATTTCAGTGCAGCCTCTCTACGCGTGGAACCACAAAGGGACTACGACGCGCCCGTCGTCTACGGAGTCTTGATGTCTCTGGTAATCTCTTTAAGGACGTGTCTTCATATTTGTGTATAGTTGTAGGTCTGGTTGTGTACAGGTGGTGTGAGTAAGGTGTGTGTGGTGTAGGTATGTGTCTGTACGCGAACAGATGCTACAGCTGTATTCAGATGAGAGGGGTAAAAAAAAATCACAGATGCCGCGCGCGTCTTATTTTGACAGAACCTCACGGTATCAGCGTACCTGGCGCTTAATTTCATTCTAGTTTTTTGATTATGGAACCTCGATTACTTTGCAGATCACACTATATTTTCCATCTCCTTCTGCTCGACATCTGCATCCATGACCCATGGGTTAAACTGAAAACGCCAATAATATAAACAAAATAAGATGAAATAATATATGCTAGCGTGATGATTTTTGACTTTATGTAGTGTCGTCCTGGAGCAGGTGAGGGCCGACACTACGTACAGAGGCTGTACTGCGATGTGATACGGTATTATCTTTTATATTAAGATATTTGATGCGTACCACCGGCCTCGTTGTGTACGGAACATTGGTGCCCACTACCCTACCTTGGTTGCCATACTGTACACACGCCAAGGGTCAAACCCCTCAGATCAAGGAACGTTCATGCTACCAGCTAGTCACTAGTCAGCCACACTCAGGTGGATAAGATTATTGGAGGGCAACGTCCACCAGTACCACAGCCTCCATTTTGCAAATTTGTCCATAACACACCATATGCGCATTGTACAAAGAAGCACTACTTTTGGAAAAAAAAAAAGAAATCATAGTGAAATGATCATCCATATCCCTAGTAAATAGTAATGTACAGTTATTACATATATTTTTTTACAACATTTAATCGAGTCATGTAGAGGGTGAAAAGGTGGCAAGAGCTACACTCCGGATAATTTTTAATGGACAAACATTGCACAATATATTTTCTGAAAGGTCATGGACGCACACATTCTACAATAGAGAGAGTAATTTCACAATCAAAGGGAAGAAAAACAAAATTATATATATTTTTTGAAACAAATAAAAATAAAATATTGCCACTAAATAAAATGGTGAAAGTAACAGACGATCGCAAACTTAGGTAGAAGAAAGAACCGAAGGGATGAGGCGATCTTTTTTATACTAAACATATATATATGTGTGTGTGGTCGTCTTCTTCTTAAAATGAAGTCTGCTAACACATGTATAATTGTGCATCCAAATTATTTTAAGGATCTCTTTGGAACGTAGGAATTTCACATAGTCCCCAAAACTTAGCTTCCACTAGTACCTTTGGTGACAAACCGTTTATAAATTTGGCTTGCAAAAAATTTGAACACTAAATCAGTGGCCTAAGATTTGGCAGATTTTAGCAATCAAAATGAACTAAGATGGCTAGGTGATACCAAAATTGATCAAAGTAGCTAAAATTAGTTTGGACGCATTTTATGTTTGACATATCCTAACATTCACTCAAACAAATTTACTCATGTCATTTCCAAATATCCTAACTTACAATTTATGTTTGAAATGGCTGGTTTAAAGGCCCTGTTGTTTTCATAAATTTTATGGTTGTAAGCTAAAACAAGCAACTTCACACTGATTAATACAATCTATCTATCTATCTTCTCCGCGAAGCATGTAAGTAGATTATTATATGCAATACAAATCTATGATCTCAGGCCTAAAAGAACATAAAACATCAGTGTTTATGATATGAGAGACACCGGGTATGTGTGGATCCTAAGTCAATCCTTGCCTCATCTAGATGTGGTTGAGTGCTTGGATCTCTGACAAGCTTTCTCGTTTTTTATGCCGGCAAGGTTTTTTCTTCCTCCCCGAGGCTAGGCAATTTAGTTCTCCGACCCCTCGTTGGCAAAGTAAGGCTACCCTGACATGGCAAGGTGATTTGAGACATTAAGGAACCAAAGTACCAAACTGACCCTTATATATTTCGTAGCTACTAATATATAGCACGTGAACAAAGTTTCTTGGCCAAGCATGGTACGAAAAAGGCCATGCAGACACGGACCTATATCATTCATACAAGCACAACTAAGACGCTAAGTACCAACAAACCTACTACCAAATTAAATTAAAATAAGAATGACAACTCTTGCAGTCACATAACTTGCAACCATCAAATTCATACTCTTTAATTTGTCTCAAAAAATAAAATCATTGTAATTTTAACCTAAGTCAAACTATCTTAAGTTGAGTAAATTTATTTTTTTAAAAAAGTTAATATTCATAACACCAAATAGGTATAATGAATCTAACTATACTTATTCTGTACCGTAAATATTGATATTTTTTACACAAATTTACTAAACTAAAGATTATCTGACTCATTAGGATGAAATTAAAATGACTTTTCTTTTTAGGACAAAGGGACTAACCAAAACGCAAGTGGAAAGCAACATCACTTGGATTCACCTAGAGACAAGCTAAGATGGCCTGTAGCTAGCTTTCAAATTAAAGGTATGGCGAGAGCGAAGTTCCAACGAGCAATTATGGAGGAATCATGTGACAACAAAGTGTGTCATTATGTTAGGTCGAGTCACCAGTTGGTTTGTAAATGAAGTTTCCCTTGTGCAGCAAATTAAATAAGCAGGCGTGCTTAGTGAGGAGGCTTTCACAACGACAGCTTGCTACGGTCTGCATGACTTGTTTGTCTGCACTCATATTAGCCGAATTCACTCGGCGTAGTTAGCCAAATGCATAAATTCACTCAGCTTGGTTGCATTGACGAGATGTATGGTTTACTTGGGTTGATTTGCTGAGTGCACACGGATGTATTTATGCCTAAAAATATTGTTAAGTTTGACTAAATTTATAGAAAATATTAGCCTAATAAAAATATGGGCCATGGGCAGCCCAGCTCCCACGAGCTGCCACCGAGCTATAGCCAGCTTATTTAATTTGCTGCACAAGGGAAACTTCATTTACAAACCAACTGGTGACTCGACCTAACATAATGACACACTTTGTTGTCACATGATTCCTCCATAATTGCTCGTTGGAACTTCGCTCTCGCCATACCTTTAATTTGAAAGCTAGCTACAGGCCATCTTAGCTTGTCTCTAGGTGAATCCAAGTGATGTTGCTTTCCACTTGCGTTTTGGTTAGTCCCTTTGTCCTAAAAAGAAAAGTCATTTTAATTTCATCCTAATGAGTCAGATAATCTTTAGTTTAGTAAATTTGTGTAAAAAATATCAATATTTACGGTACAGAATAAGTATAGTTAGATTCATTATACCTATTTGGTGTTATGAATATTAACTTTTTTAAAAAAATAAATTTACTCAACTTAAGATAGTTTGACTTAGGTTAAAATTACAATGATTTTATTTTTTGAGACAAATTAAAGAGTATGAATTTGATGGTTGCAAGTTATGTGACTGCAAGAGTTGTCATTCTTATTTTAATTTAATTTGGTAGTAGGTTTGTTGGTACTTAGCGTCTTAGTTGTGCTTGTATGAATGATATAGGTCCGTGTCTGCATGGCCTTTTTCGTACCATGCTTGGCCAAGAAACTTTGTTCACGTGCTATATATTAGTAGCTACGAAATATATAAGGGTCAGTTTGGTACTTTGGTTCCTTAATGTCTCAAATCACCTTGCCATGTCAGGGTAGCCTTACTTTGCCACGAGCAAAAGCACGTTCGTACCTGGTTCGGCCGCGGCGATCGAGGGCTGAAGCACTGCAGTGGCCTGTAGAACAGGTGGATCGGAGAAGCAGCCTCTCGATGTCTGCGTCTGCGTGGTCGGCGGAAACGGAGGTAGTACCAGCTACCAAGAGGAAGGAGGAGGAAGAGGGAGGGAGGAGAAATTAAGAGTAGTAGCAGGTACGGCGTGTGACGTCGTCGCGGGAAGAAGAGAGGAACAGGGAAGAAAGCGCGCTCGCTCGGAGTCGGAATGAAAGCGAGAGGCCGAGCGAATGGTTTAGTGGAGCAGCAGCAGAAATTGCATGGCAACGTATGGAGTGAGTGCAGGACGAGCGAGCGAAACCAACCAACTGTGCTTAATTGCTTTGCTGATGCAAGCCTGCGATTGGGATGGGACAACGACGTACGACCACGATTCACGATGGAAGGCAGCTAACGGATTCCAGCTCGATATGATCGATCGGGTATATACACATACACTGGCTTGGTTATTACGTACATACATACATGATACATCTGGTACTTGTCTTCGTGTTAGCTCGGATGATCCGTACTATGTTTCTTTTCCATATAGAGACAGGAAATTTAAATAAGCATGCATTGATGCATAAGTATATACCTGCTCTGCTCCGCGTGAGGCACCGAACTGCAGCATCCACCATCAGTGGCGGAGCTCGCATCAAAATGTAGCAGGGGGTATTTTTGCCTAATCTATGCACACAAGCTTGGAGCCTCGGAGTAGTGGGCAGGGCAGCTAGATCGTAGCAGGACTGGAATCACTAGAAATATTTTGGACAAGGGGGGGGCCATCGTCCAGTTTGGCCGAGCCGTAGCTCCGTCATTGTCCACCATATTCCATCACAGACAAAGTATGAATTGAAGGCTCCGATCCACAAGATTATGATGTACGCCCCCCTCTCTCCTCTCCCTGCTTGCTTTCATGTTAAGCTGGGTCACGAGCAACCTATGGCCGTTTTTTTAAATAATTTGAGGGTCTAGAGCACCCTTATCTCTATCCGGTCAAAGAAACGCTCTTCCTCCCTGGTTGTGGCTGTTTTTCTTTTTCCCTACTGTACCCAGACGCACGTTACACAACCTGACAACCAAATGAAGCCACGTCACACGTTAAAAACACCACTATCGATATCTTGTCTCGTGGACTTTATGTATATTCCCGATGGGCACTGGTACCGTGGAACGGTACGGTTGGAGTACTTATACTCAGGTAAAGAAACATAGTTAAGCTTTCAGACATACTACCACTCTATATATACATCCTTGTATTGTCGAAGGGGCTGTTTGAATCTCAGCTGCTAAAAATTAGCGCTATGTTTGGATGTTAATTAGAAGAACCAAACGTGAACTAATTTCAAAACTAATTGTATAAGCGGTGACTAATTGGCGAGACGAATCTGTTGATCCTAATTAGTCCGCGATTAGTCAATGTTTACTGTAGCACCATATGAGCTAATCACGGCCTAATTAGGATCAATAGATTCGTCTTGTTAATTAGTCACCACTTATGCAATTAGTTTTTAAATTAGTTCACATTTGGTCATTCTAATTTGCATCTAAATATAGTGCTAATTTTTAGCGGTCCGAATCGAGCAGGCCCTAAGTCTTTGCTTTCGTTTTCCTCATCGGCTTGTCCTAATAATCTCTACTATTTCCTTATTAAAACCGGCATTTATTTCTAGGACGGAACGGAGATGGCGAAACACCACTGCCCAAGTCACAGATGCCGGAGAACGAGCACTAGCTCGATTGGTATGCGTTGCGGTGTGCACGCTGCCCACCAGCGATCGAACCCCAGGTTCGATGCTGGTGTTCTCACCGGGATTTATTCCCATAATAATATTTCAGTGCAGCCTCTCTACGCGTGGAACCACAAAGGGACTACGACGCGCCCGTCGTCTACGGAGTCTTGATGTCTCTGGTAATCTCTTTAAGGACGTGTCTTCATATTTGTGTATAGTTGTAGGTCTGGTTGTGTACAGGTGGTGTGAGTAAGGTGTGTGTGGTGTAGGTATGTGTCTGTACGCGAACAGATGCTACAGCTGTATTCAGATGAGAGGGGTAAAAAAAAATCACAGATGCCGCGCGCGTCTTATTTTGACAGAACCTCACGGTATCAGCGTACCTGGCGCTTAATTTCATTCTAGTTTTTTGATTATGGAACCTCGATTACTTTGCAGATCACACTATATTTTCCATCTCCTTCTGCTCGACATCTGCATCCATGACCCATGGGTTAAACTGAAAACGCCAATAATATAAACAAAATAAGATGAAATAATATATGCTAGCGTGATGATTTTTGACTTTATGTAGTGTCGTCCTGGAGCAGGTGAGGGCCGACACTACGTACAGAGGCTGTACTGCGATGTGATACGGTATTATCTTTTATATTAAGATATTTGATGCGTACCACCGGCCTCGTTGTGTACGGAACATTGGTGCCCACTACCCTACCTTGGTTGCCATACTGTACACACGCCAAGGGTCAAACCCCTCAGATCAAGGAACGTTCATGCTACCAGCTAGTCACTAGTCAGCCACACTCAGGTGGATAAGATTATTGGAGGGCAACGTCCACCAGTACCACAGCCTCCATTTTGCAAATTTGTCCATAACACACCATATGCGCATTGTACAAAGAAGCACTACTTTTGGAAAAAAAAAAAGAAATCATAGTGAAATGATCATCCATATCCCTAGTAAATAGTAATGTACAGTTATTACATATATTTTTTTACAACATTTAATCGAGTCATGTAGAGGGTGAAAAGGTGGCAAGAGCTACACTCCGGATAATTTTTAATGGACAAACATTGCACAATATATTTTCTGAAAGGTCATGGACGCACACATTCTACAATAGAGAGAGTAATTTCACAATCAAAGGGAAGAAAAACAAAATTATATATATTTTTTGAAACAAATAAAAATAAAATATTGCCACTAAATAAAATGGTGAAAGTAACAGACGATCGCAAACTTAGGTAGAAGAAAGAACCGAAGGGATGAGGCGATCTTTTTTATACTAAACATATATATATGTGTGTGTGGTCGTCTTCTTCTTAAAATGAAGTCTGCTAACACATGTATAATTGTGCATCCAAATTATTTTAAGGATCTCTTTGGAACGTAGGAATTTCACATAGTCCCCAAAACTTAGCTTCCACTAGTACCTTTGGTGACAAACCGTTTATAAATTTGGCTTGCAAAAAATTTGAACACTAAATCAGTGGCCTAAGATTTGGCAGATTTTAGCAATCAAAATGAACTAAGATGGCTAGGTGATACCAAAATTGATCAAAGTAGCTAAAATTAGTTTGGACGCATTTTATGTTTGACATATCCTAACATTCACTCAAACAAATTTACTCATGTCATTTCCAAATATCCTAACTTACAATTTATGTTTGAAATGGCTGGTTTAAAGGCCCTGTTGTTTTCATAAATTTTATGGTTGTAAGCTAAAACAAGCAACTTCACACTGATTAATACAATCTATCTATCTATCTTCTCCGCGAAGCATGTAAGTAGATTATTATATGCAATACAAATCTATGATCTCAGGCCTAAAAGAACATAAAACATCAGTGTTTATGATATGAGAGACACCGGGTATGTGTGGATCCTAAGTCAATCCTTGCCTCATCTAGATGTGGTTGAGTGCTTGGATCTCTGACAAGCTTTCTCGTTTTTTATGCCGGCAAGGTTTTTTCTTCCTCCCCGAGGCTAGGCAATTTAGTTCTCCGACCCCTCGTTGGCAAAGTAAGGCTACCCTGACATGGCAAGGTGATTTGAGACATTAAGGAACCAAAGTACCAAACTGACCCTTATATATTTCGTAGCTACTAATATATAGCACGTGAACAAAGTTTCTTGGCCAAGCATGGTACGAAAAAGGCCATGCAGACACGGACCTATATCATTCATACAAGCACAACTAAGACGCTAAGTACCAACAAACCTACTACCAAATTAAATTAAAATAAGAATGACAACTCTTGCAGTCACATAACTTGCAACCATCAAATTCATACTCTTTAATTTGTCTCAAAAAATAAAATCATTGTAATTTTAACCTAAGTCAAACTATCTTAAGTTGAGTAAATTTATTTTTTTAAAAAAGTTAATATTCATAACACCAAATAGGTATAATGAATCTAACTATACTTATTCTGTACCGTAAATATTGATATTTTTTACACAAATTTACTAAACTAAAGATTATCTGACTCATTAGGATGAAATTAAAATGACTTTTCTTTTTAGGACAAAGGGACTAACCAAAACGCAAGTGGAAAGCAACATCACTTGGATTCACCTAGAGACAAGCTAAGATGGCCTGTAGCTAGCTTTCAAATTAAAGGTATGGCGAGAGCGAAGTTCCAACGAGCAATTATGGAGGAATCATGTGACAACAAAGTGTGTCATTATGTTAGGTCGAGTCACCAGTTGGTTTGTAAATGAAGTTTCCCTTGTGCAGCAAATTAAATAAGCAGGCGTGCTTAGTGAGGAGGCTTTCACAACGACAGCTTGCTACGGTCTGCATGACTTGTTTGTCTGCACTCATATTAGCCGAATTCACTCGGCGTAGTTAGCCAAATGCATAAATTCACTCAGCTTGGTTGCATTGACGAGATGTATGGTTTACTTGGGTTGATTTGCTGAGTGCACACGGATGTATTTATGCCTAAAAAAACAGAGTTTTATTTGTTTATTGTATATTTTGAGTACTTAATGACATATATTTTCAGTACATAAGCACACATATATATTCTCACATAAGCACATGTATATTTGCAGTACATAATCACATATAATTTCACAAATGCATAGTTTTAGTCTCACATAAGTTAAGTCACAAATCCACCATAGTTATAGTCTCACATAAATAAGGTCACATCATATGTTCACAGATCACCACAGTTTCAGTCTCACATAAATAAGGTCACATGAAAGTGCGAATTCAAACATACATTGGTCTCACATACAAAGAGCGAATATATCACAAATCAAATACTGAGCCTTCTTTTGCTTCGCGTGCTCATGGCAGGGCTGTTAAGAACTCCTTTCTTGCTTCTTGTACCCATCGATGGGTTGTCAGGAGGCACCTTCGGATTGTGTACGCCTTTTTTCTTTGGAAGGCCTAGCTTCTTGTTGATGGTTGTCCGCTTCCTTTTAACTTGAGCAAGTCGATCTTCAATATGAGCAATAGAAAGTGCTTCGGGCTGATTTGACCCACTTCTTGACCGCCCAGAGTTGGAGTTAGTTTGGTTTCCCTTTTTCTTACTTGAAACCTCCATGCTGTGGCTATCACAATAGTCAAATAATTTAGGTTTCTAAGGAAGATGTGATGGTAGAGAGATTGCAGCAATATGTGGAATACCTTTTAGAGGCTTCTGGTGTACAATCATCACTTCTCCTCCTTTTGTTATTAGATGTTGTTACCAAGTTTTGACTACTGTCACAAAGATGGTACTTAGAATCAATCAGAAGTGCGAAAAAACCATGAGAGAAAGGAAGAAAGACCAAACCTTGGGGGATAAGACATGGTCGCCGATCGTGCATCTTCCTCCAAAGGCATAATGGAACTTTGGGCACATTTGGTGTTCCTTGCCCTCTTCTTTTGTGCTCCCCTGAAATAAGAATAGAATGAATAGCATGTACTTACAAAGGAAAAACAGAAATGGTAGAGAAGACTAGACAAATTATTACTTGATGGTATTCATAGCTTCAATATCTTCTGGTCTGCCCCGCTTGCAACTCTGCCAATGATGTCCATAGTCCAAGCAAATAGGGCACTGGTGCTGTCCTTTTCTCTTTTTCTTGTCACCGGTACCCTTGTGCCTTTCAGTTTTAGGCCTACCAGCTACTGGTGTCAATAAAGGAGGGTGCATGAAAAATTCATGGTTAGATTCAAGCCACTGAGACTTGTCTGGCATAGCTGGAATAAGCTGACTATATGCAACTCTAAATTTCTCAACCGAGTAGTACAAGTCAACAAAATTCTCTATTGGTGCATCAAGGGAGATGATGAATGCTAGTGCATGCTTGCAAGGAATCCAGAAACATCCCACTGTCTGCAAGTACAAGTCCTCTCTTGTAGGTTGACAAGAAACCGAAATCCACTTCCTCCCATTACAGTAACTTCAGCTACCTCTTCTGAGCATTCTTCAACTTCCAAGTTTCCCTCTCTACTCTGCTCATTCAATTCCTTTATGATGTGGGGTAGAATCAGGCCCTGGAGTTTGTTCCCTATTTTCCTTCTTTTGTTCCACTTGGACATGAGCATTTGTCTGAGCTTGTCCATGAAATCATCCAAGTACATGGACTTGTGAGGCTTCATCCAGTTGTTAAAGCTTTCTGCAAGGTTGTTGATCACATAGTCTACCTTGGAAATGGTTTTGAAATGGCTCCTTGACCACAATTTTTTGTGGGTTCTACGTAGCCATTCTGTTGCAGCTGGCTTTGCATGGTCCATAGCAATCCAATGTTTTTCAAACAAATACATGTTCCATGAGTACGCTGTTGCCCATAGGTGGTCATCAAACACCTTACCATGATACCTTTTCTTGAAGTTGGTCACCAAGTGGTACATGCATTTTCTATGTTCAGCAAATGGAAATACCTCACCCACCCCTGCCATCACAGCCTGTCCAGCATCAGTACATATGGCTAAGCCCCTTGGTGATCCTATGGCTTCTTTAAGGTGACTCATGAACCAAACCCAGTTCTCAGTAGTTTCTAAATCAAAAATTCCAAAGCAAACAGGATACAACCACTTATGCCCATCAACAGCACATGCAGTAGCTAATTGCCCCTTGTACTTGCCTGTCAAGAATGTACTGTCTATTGCAAGGTATGGCCTACAAGCAGCAAGGAACCCATCTATGCAAGGTTTGAATGCCAAAAAAAATCTTCTAAATCTGATATTGTCATCTACCATGTGATGGTCAATAATGACTAAGCTACCAGGGCAACTTTTCTCAACTTGTGCTTTAAATTTGAACAGATTATCAAAGCTGGTATCCCAATCACCATAAAGGTGTTTCAGAGCTAATGCTTTACCTTCAAACACTCTATGGTATGGTACAGTTACCCCATGGTGTTCTTTCAATTTTTTCACCAATGCCTTTGCACCCAAAGTGGCATCCACTATGAGGAAGTCCTTCACCTTTTCACATATCCAAAATTTTGTTGCATTCTTCACCTTCTTTGATAGTCTTCTGCTAGAGCATTGATGACGAAAAGGGTTCCTTTTCACCTGTACAGAGAAAAACAATTAGTGACAAAGATAAACAATATGAAAACACAATTAACAAATGGAAAAAGCCTTACCATTACAGCGGAGTCATCCTTAGTTGTTGAAGAAAATATCCACCATGGACAATTCTCTTTGTCCCTCATTGAACAATATGCCCTGTACCTCTTTGGTCCACTCTTTTCAATATTGAACTCAAACTGTTTTTTGATTGCATGCTGAGAAAGTGCCACTTTGAATGTGTACATATTTGCATAAGTGGAGCCTACTTCCCTTGGTGGATTGTTAGGATCATGTTCTACACTTGGAGCATAGCTTTGGTCATTGCATTGCTCCTCTTCCTCATCCTCATCCTGTGACTCATCTCCACCTTCATTCTCATTATCATCAACAACATAGGATGGCCTCTGAACCACTTGTAGAGCATTGGGTTCTACATTGTCAAAGTACATAGCTTCCTCATCAACACCTGCATGTTCATTCTGTGGTTCAGGGTTCCTAAGGTACTCATCATCATCCTCTTCCTCAGCAGTATCATCCTCTCTTGTAGGTTTGGTAGCACCACCAAAATCCCACTCTGTGACAGGCTCATATGGATCAGAAGGACCTCGGTATACAACAAACATGATGATAACCTTTGTCTTCAAATGTCTCTCAAACATAGCCATCAAATCTTGGTCAGTTTTCACTTCAGGGAAATATTTCAATTCTTCATCATAATACTGAAAATGAGCTACTTCCAAATAACCACGCGGGTACTTATCTACCACTGAGTCATGAAGGTCCATATAATTTGATTTGTCCGAATCAACAACCATGACAGCATGGATTCCAGTTTAAAGCTTGAAATTAAATTGTTGGGCAACCGTAAGAAATGTAAGCAAGAATGCATGTGTTTTAGCTTTGACATGGTTGTTGATTCGGACAAATCAAATTATATGGACCTTCATGACTCAGTGGTAGATAAGTACCCGCGTGGTTATTTGGAAGTAGCTCATTTTCAGTATTATGATGAAGAATTGAAATATTTCCCTGAAGTGAAAACTGACCAAGATTTGATGGCTATGTTTGAGAGACATTTGAAGACAAAGGTTATCATCATGTTTGTTGTATACCGAGGTCCTTCTGATCCATATGAGCCTGTCACAGAGTGGGATTTTGGTGGTGCTACCAAACCTACAAGAGAGGATGATACTGCTGAGGAAGAGGATGATGATGAGTACCTTAGGAACCCTGAACCACAGAATGAACATGCAGGTGTTGATGAGGAAGCTATGTACTTTGACAATGTAGAACCCAATGCTCTACAAGTGGTTCAGAGGCCATCCTATGTTGTTGATGATAATGAGAATGAAGGTGGAGATGAGTCACAGGATGAGGATGAGGAAGAGGAGCAATGCAATGACCAAAGCTATGCTCCAAGTGTAGAACATGATCCTAACAATCCACCAAGGGAAGTAGGCTCCACTTATGCAAATATGTACACATTCAAAGTGGCACTTTCTCAGCATGCAATCAAAAAACAGTTTGAGTTCAATATTGAAAAGAGTGGACCAAAGAGGTACAGGGCATATTGTTCAATGAGGGACAAAGAGAATTGTCCATGGTGGATATTTTCTTCAACAACTAAGGATGACTCCGCTGTAATGGTAAGGCTTTTTCCATTTGTTAATTGTGTTTTCATATTGTTTATCTTTGTCACTAATTGTTTTTCTCTGTACAGGTGAAAAGGAACCCTTTTCGTCATCAATGCTCTAGCAGAAGACTATCAAAGAAGGTGAAGAATGCAACAAAATTTTGGATATGTGAAAAGGTGAAGGACTTCCTCATAGTGGATGCCACTTTGGGTGCAAAGGCATTGGTGAAAAAATTGAAAGAACACCATGGGGTAACTGTACCATACCATAGAGTGTTTGAAGGTAAAGCATTAGCTCTGAAACACCTTTATGGTGATTGGGATACCAGCTTTGATAATCTGTTCAAATTTAAAGCACAAGTTGAGAAAAGTTGCCCTGGTAGCTTAGTCATTATTGACCATCACATGGTAGATGACAATATCAGATTTAGAAGATTTTTTTTGGCATTCAAACCTTGCATAGATGGGTTCCTTGCTGCTTGTAGGCCATACCTTGCAATAGACAGTACATTCTTGACAGGCAAGTACAAGGGGCAATTAGCTACTGCATGTGCTGTTGATGGGCATAAGTGGTTGTATCCTGTTTGCTTTGGAATTTTTGATTTAGAAACTACTGAGAACTGGGTTTGGTTCATGAGTCACCTTAAAGAAGCCATAGGATCACCAAGGGGCTTAGCCATATGTACTGATGCTGGACAGGCTGTGATGGCAGGGGTGGGTGAGGTATTTCCATTTGCTGAACATAGAAAATGCATGTACCACTTGGTGACCAACTTCAAGAAAAGGTATCATGGTAAGGTGTTTGATGACCACCTATGGGCAACAGCGTACTCATGGAACATGTATTTGTTTGAAAAACATTGGATTGCTATGGACCATGCAAAGCCAGCTGCAACAGAATGGCTACGTAGAACCCACAAAAAATTGTGGTCAAGGAGCCATTTCAAAACCATTTCCAAGGTAGACTATGTGATCAACAACCTTGCAGAAAGCTTTAACAACTGGATGAAGCCTCACAAGTCCATGTACTTGGATGATTTCATGGACAAGCTCAGACAAATGCTCATGTCCAAGTGGAACAAAAGAAGGAAAATAGGGAACAAACTCCAGGGCCTGATTCTACCCCACATCATAAAGGAATTGAATGAGCAGAGTAGAGAGGGAAACTTGGAAGTTGAAGAATGCTCAGAAGAGGTAGCTGAAGTTACTGTAATGGGAGGAAGTGGATTTCGGTTTCTTGTCAACCTACAAGAGAGGACTTGTACTTGCAGACAGTGGGATGTTTCTGGGATTCCTTGCAAGCATGCACTAGCATTCATCATCTCCCTTGATGCACCAATAGAGAATTTTGTTGACTTGTACTACTCGGTTGAGAAATTTAGAGTTGCATATAGTCAGCTTATTCCAGCTATGCCAGACAAGTCTCAGTGGCTTGAATCTAACCATGAATTTTTCATGCACCCTCCTTTATTGACACCAGTAGCTGGTAGGCCTAAAACTGAAAGGCACAAGGGTACCGGTGACAAGAAAAAGAGAAAAGGACAGCACCAGTGCCCTATTTGCTTGGACTATGGACATCATTGGCAGAGTTGCAAGCGGGGCAGACCAGAAGATATTGAAGCTATGAATACCATCAAGTAATAATTTGTCTAGTCTTCTCTACCATTTCTGTTTTTCCTTTGTAAGTACATGCTATTCATTCTATTCTTATTTCAGGGGAGCACAAAAGAAGAGGGCAAGGAACACCAAATGTGCCCAAAGTTCCATTATGCCTTTGGAGGAAGATGCACGATCGGCGACCATGTCTTATCCCCCAAGGTTTGGTCTTTCTTCCTTTCTCTCATGGTTTTTTCGCACTTCTGATTGATTCTAAGTACCATCTTTGTGACAGTAGTCAAAACTTGGTAACAACATCTAATAACAAAAGGAGGAGAAGTGATGATTGTACACCAGAAGCCTCTAAAAGGTATTCCACATATTGCTGCAATCTCTCTACCATCACATCTTCCTTAGAAACCTAAATTATTTGACTATTGTGATAGCCACAGCATGGAGGTTTCAAGTAAGAAAAAGGGAAACCAAACTAACTCCAACTCTGGGCGGTCAAGAAGTGGGTCAAATCAGCCCGAAGCACTTTCTATTGCTCATATTGAAGATCGACTTGCTCAAGTTAAAAGGAAGCGGACAACCATCAACAAGAAGCTAGGCCTTCCAAAGAAAAAAGGCGTACACAATCCGAAGGTGCCTCCTGACAACCCATCGATGGGTACAAGAAGCAAGAAAGGAGTTCTTAACAGCCCTGCCATGAGCACGCGAAGCAAAAGAAGGCTCAGTATTTGATTTGTGATATATTCGCTCTTTGTATGTGAGACCAATGTATGTTTGAATTCGCACTTTCATGTGACCTTATTTATGTGAGACTGAAACTGTGGTGATCTGTGAACATATGATGTGACCTTATTTATGTGAGACTATAACTATGGTGGATTTGTGACTTAACTTATGTGAGACTAAAACTATGCATTTGTGAAATTATATGTGATTATGTACTGCAAATATACATGTGCTTATGTGAGAATATATATGTGTGCTTATGTACTGAAAATATATGTCATTAAGTACTCAAAATATACAATAAACAAATAAAACTCTGTTTTTTTATTTTTTTTCAGCCAGGGGTAAAACGGTCTCTTTACCACTGTCTTAACACCGTTACATGCCCAGAATGGACGGAAGGCCATATACCTAAGGAAAATTTGTTTTGAGGCCATACACCCAAATTCAAAAAAAAAAGACCAGATATCTAAGCCCACTTTTTTCTGAGGCCAGATACCTAATTCTCTCGAAAAAGAACTGTCGTCTTCTCTGGCCACTAATGGGCTGACGGAGTGACGGGCCGTCACGAGGGATTCGTTCGGCTCGATCTAAAGTTCTCAACACGGGCGGCAGGAGAGGTCAAAGGAATCCCGCAGTCTTGTAAAATGAAAAGAAAAAAAAAAACCGGCAGCACCCCATGCAAGTTCTCAGATTCGGACAGGATGCACATAACAAGGCTCAGGTTCTGCTCAACCAAGAACAATAAGGGACAGATATGTTTGCTAATATATCATTATGTTTACAACAAGTCTTGTTTATTCACGACAATATCGATCAGTTCAATTCCAAGGCTTTCACCGGAGAGGAGGCATGCCATAAAGGGAGGTAGGCATATGTAGTGGTTGGAGCCACCCAACCAAATGCATTGCTTGTGTCCATCTCGGCATCTCCATCGATCCCAGTCGATCGCAGACGGCCGGGCGCCGGGCGCAAATGCTATCTGTTTGCACCAACTTGTGCCTTGTAGGACGATGACTCCTGTTCCAAAACTTTCCCGTGCCTAGAATAGAATAGAATATATGCAGCATAAAGAAATAGAGCGCGTGACGTGGAGAGAGGCGACATACATGAACTGATGACTCTGATCACCGAATGGTTGGGATGATGATGCATTTTAATAGTCCGGGCCAGCACTTACGTACCCTGCAAAGATTAGCTATCCATGGCATCCAGCTTATACTTGGAAATCCTTTCGGTAATAAAGGACATTTAGGTGACCTCTGCTGAGCATCTTCAGCAATACTGTTTGGGTAGTCATCTATTTTGTTTGGATAGTCATCTATTTTGTTACTACCCATATTTTTACCGTTTTTTCCAACAATACTACCTAAAAATGCCACGTAAACTCATCCTCCTAGAGAATGGCATGTAGGACCCACATGTCATCCTCTTTCGTGTTCTTCTTGCCATAGCCATGCAGCGGTCAAGGCAGCGCCACCGCACGGAGAGAGGCGGTGGCGCCAAATCCGTCCTCGCCAGACCCATAGACGGCAGCGGCGGCGCTGGAAGGGGGCTGGCGAGGCACCTGCATGGGGTGACGGCAAGGAAGAAACAGCGTGGGCGAGCGGGTGCAGGCGTGCGTGGGGAAGAAATGACCGAAGGAAAATTTAGGTAGCCACCTGTTGGCAGTGGCGTAGCTATAGGACTTGTAGTTCAGTTGGTCCATATTAGATGCAAGGCCAAATTAAAGGACGATCCATGTGCAATTTTTATAATTTTAAGTAACTCATCTGTTATGGTTTAGCTCTGGAACAAATTTTAGGGTGGTCCATGGCCCATGGTGCCACCATGCTAGCTCCGCTTATGCCTGTTGGCCCAACAGAAGTAGTTAGTGTGAGGGGGGTTTGTTGGGCCAACAAATTTGAGTAGTCTAGTAGAAACTTATGTTTGTTAGGCCATAATAACATAATTCATTAATTCAAGATACACCAAGCGAACAAGATCCAAATCCAAACTCTGTATTCAGTTTCAGTACGTGCACCCCGCTCCTTTTTTTTATCATCACTCCTCAGACTTTATTCATTAACATTGTGTCCAGCAAGGTCACGAACCACCAAATCATTTACAAAACTAGGGAGGGGATCAAACCAAACATGTGGTTGATCTGGGTCCCGACCAAAGCATAAACGAGCTAACTCGTGAGCACATTTATTAGAAGATCTAGGAACATGTAAAACTTGTACTGAAATAAAGCGTAGTCTAATCAAATCCCTCGCTTCTCTGTACAAGACAGAAGCGGGACACAAATCCATCTCGTCTGACTGCAGGGCCTTCACTGTATTCATTGAGTCGGTCTCCAAAATCAAACTAGGGATGCCTTGATTCGATGCCGCCTGTAGTGCAGCAACACATGCGCAGGGCTTCTGTGCATTCGACATCATGGACTGCTGAAAGGGATCCTGATCCTGCAATGAGCGCTGTCCCCCGGTGGTCTCTTATGATGAAGCCCCATCCCCCTTTCTTTGTCTCTAGGAAGAAGGAGCCATCGCAGTTAGCTTTGAGTAGCCCCTCTGGTAGGCGCACCCATCTCTGTGGCTGTTGCGGCTTGTTCTTTTCCTTCTCCTTTGCCGGCTTTGTGTGAATCGCCAGCATAGCGGCACGCTGGACTACTTGGCACGTTTGTCGCACCCCTTCACCTGCATTAGCTTTATTCCTGGCCTCCCACCAAGCATACATCAGCGCCATCGCCTTGAGACAGGTCTCCTCATTCAAGGATAAGATGGCCATCACTACTTCATAAGAGACCACCGGGGGACAGCGCTCATTGCAGGATCAGGATCCCTTTCAGCAGTCCATGATGTCGAATGCACAGAAGCCCTGCGCATGTGTTGCTGCACTACAGGCGGCATCGAATCAAGGCATCCCTAGTTTGATTTTGGAGACCGACTCAATGAATACAGTGAAGGCCCTGCAGTCAGACGAGATGGATTTGTGTCCCGCTTCTGTCTTGTACAGAGAAGCGAGGGATTTGATTAGACTACGCTTTATTTCAGTACAAGTTTTACATGTTCCTAGATCTTCTAATAAATGTGCTCACGAGTTAGCTCGTTTATGCTTTGGTCGGGACCCAGATCAACCACATGTTTGGTTTGATCCCCTCCCTAGTTTTGTAAATGATTTGGTGGTTCGTGACCTTGCTGGACACAATGTTAATGAATAAAGTCTGAGGAGTGATGATAAAAAAAAGGAGCGGGGTGCACGTACTGAAACTGAATACAGAGTTTGGATTTGGATCTTGTTCGCTTGGTGTATCTTGAATTAATGAATTATGTTATTATGGCCTAACAAACATAAGTTTCTACTAGACTACTCAAATTTGTTGGCCCAACAAACCCCCCTCACACTAACTACTTCTGTTGGGCCAACAGGCATAAGCGGAGCTAGCATGGTGGCACCATGGGCCATGGACCACCCTAAAATTTGTTCCAGAGCTAAACCATAACAGATGAGTTACTTAAAATTATAAAAATTGCACATGGATCGTCCTTTAATTTGGCCTTGCATCTAATATGGACCAACTGAACTACAAGTCCTATAGCTACGCCACTGCCAACAGGTGGCTACCTAAATTTTCCTTCGGTCATTTCTTCCCCACGCACGCCTGCACCCGCTCGCCCACGCTGTTTCTTCCTTGCCGTCACCCCATGCAGGTGCCTCGCCAGCCCCCTTCCAGCGCCGCCGCTGCCGTCTATGGGTCTGGCGAGGACGGATTTGGCGCCACCGCCTCTCTCCGTGCGGTGGCGCTGCCTTGACCGCTGCATGGCTATGGCAAGAAGAACACGAAAGAGGATGACATGTGGGTCCTACATGCCATTCTCTAGGAGGATGAGTTTACGTGGCATTTTTAGGTAGTATTGTTGGAAAAAACGGTAAAAATATGGGTAGTAACAAAATAGATGACTATCCAAACAAAATAGATGACTACCCAAACAGTATTGCTGAAGATGCTCAGCAGAGGTCACCTAAATGTCCTTTATTACCGAAAGGATTTCCAAGTATAAGCTGGATGCCATGGATAGCTAATCTTTGCAGGGTACGTAAGTGCTGGCCCGGACTATTAAAATGCATCATCATCCCAACCATTCGGTGATCAGAGTCATCAGTTCATGTATGTCGCCTCTCTCCACGTCACGCGCTCTATTTCTTTATGCTGCATATATTCTATTCTATTCTAGGCACGGGAAAGTTTTGGAACAGGAGTCATCGTCCTACAAGGCACAAGTTGGTGCAAACAGATAGCATTTGCGCCCGGCGCCCGGCCGTCTGCGATCGACTGGGATCGATGGAGATGCCGAGATGGACACAAGCAATGCATTTGGTTGGGTGGCTCCAACCACTACATATGCCTACCTCCCTTTATGGCATGCCTCCTCTCCGGTGAAAGCCTTGGAATTGAACTGATCGATATTGTCGTGAATAAACAAGACTTGTTGTAAACATAATGATATATTAGCAAACATATCTGTCCCTTATTGTTCTTGGTTGAGCAGAACCTGAGCCTTGTTATGTGCATCCTGTCCGAATCTGAGAACTTGCATGGGGTGCTGCCGGTTTTTTTTTTTCTTTTCATTTTACAAGACTGCGGGATTCCTTTGACCTCTCCTGCCGCCCGTGTTGAGAACTTTAGATCGAGCCGAACGAATCCCTCGTGACGGCCCGTCACTCCGTCAGCCCATTAGTGGCCAGAGAAGACGACAGTTCTTTTTCGAGAGAATTAGGTATCTGGCCTCAGAAAAAAGTGGGCTTAGATATCTGGTCTTTTTTTTTTTGAATTTGGGTGTATGGCCTCAAAACAAATTTTCCTTAGGTATATGGCCTTCCGTCCATTCTGGGCATGTAACGGTGTTAAGACAGTGGTAAAGAGACCGTTTTACCCCTGGCTGAAAAAAAATAAAAAAACAGAGTTTTATTTGTTTATTGTATATTTTGAGTACTTAATGACATATATTTTCAGTACATAAGCACACATATATATTCTCACATAAGCACATGTATATTTGCAGTACATAATCACATATAATTTCACAAATGCATAGTTTTAGTCTCACATAAGTTAAGTCACAAATCCACCATAGTTATAGTCTCACATAAATAAGGTCACATCATATGTTCACAGATCACCACAGTTTCAGTCTCACATAAATAAGGTCACATGAAAGTGCGAATTCAAACATACATTGGTCTCACATACAAAGAGCGAATATATCACAAATCAAATACTGAGCCTTCTTTTGCTTCGCGTGCTCATGGCAGGGCTGTTAAGAACTCCTTTCTTGCTTCTTGTACCCATCGATGGGTTGTCAGGAGGCACCTTCGGATTGTGTACGCCTTTTTTCTTTGGAAGGCCTAGCTTCTTGTTGATGGTTGTCCGCTTCCTTTTAACTTGAGCAAGTCGATCTTCAATATGAGCAATAGAAAGTGCTTCGGGCTGATTTGACCCACTTCTTGACCGCCCAGAGTTGGAGTTAGTTTGGTTTCCCTTTTTCTTACTTGAAACCTCCATGCTGTGGCTATCACAATAGTCAAATAATTTAGGTTTCTAAGGAAGATGTGATGGTAGAGAGATTGCAGCAATATGTGGAATACCTTTTAGAGGCTTCTGGTGTACAATCATCACTTCTCCTCCTTTTGTTATTAGATGTTGTTACCAAGTTTTGACTACTGTCACAAAGATGGTACTTAGAATCAATCAGAAGTGCGAAAAAACCATGAGAGAAAGGAAGAAAGACCAAACCTTGGGGGATAAGACATGGTCGCCGATCGTGCATCTTCCTCCAAAGGCATAATGGAACTTTGGGCACATTTGGTGTTCCTTGCCCTCTTCTTTTGTGCTCCCCTGAAATAAGAATAGAATGAATAGCATGTACTTACAAAGGAAAAACAGAAATGGTAGAGAAGACTAGACAAATTATTACTTGATGGTATTCATAGCTTCAATATCTTCTGGTCTGCCCCGCTTGCAACTCTGCCAATGATGTCCATAGTCCAAGCAAATAGGGCACTGGTGCTGTCCTTTTCTCTTTTTCTTGTCACCGGTACCCTTGTGCCTTTCAGTTTTAGGCCTACCAGCTACTGGTGTCAATAAAGGAGGGTGCATGAAAAATTCATGGTTAGATTCAAGCCACTGAGACTTGTCTGGCATAGCTGGAATAAGCTGACTATATGCAACTCTAAATTTCTCAACCGAGTAGTACAAGTCAACAAAATTCTCTATTGGTGCATCAAGGGAGATGATGAATGCTAGTGCATGCTTGCAAGGAATCCCAGAAACATCCCACTGTCTGCAAGTACAAGTCCTCTCTTGTAGGTTGACAAGAAACCGAAATCCACTTCCTCCCATTACAGTAACTTCAGCTACCTCTTCTGAGCATTCTTCAACTTCCAAGTTTCCCTCTCTACTCTGCTCATTCAATTCCTTTATGATGTGGGGTAGAATCAGGCCCTGGAGTTTGTTCCCTATTTTCCTTCTTTTGTTCCACTTGGACATGAGCATTTGTCTGAGCTTGTCCATGAAATCATCCAAGTACATGGACTTGTGA